>OY292486.1:15055874-15276993 GCA_958496325.1 Nomophila noctuella | reverse complement strand
AGGCACCGGAGGGACACTGTCAGGTTTTTAGCAGGTAGTTGGGTCTCCTCCTGAGGCCTGGAGTCCTGCATATTCCGTTGACTGCCCCCGTGGTCAACGGGTATGCGATAAGGCATTTTCCTGACAAAAAAAAAAAAAGGTGATGGAAATCTTATATCCCGATTAAATGCTCCCTGGTGGGAAAAAACAGGAGCCGGGATGATTAAAAAATAAAAATATCTGTGCCCTGCATTTACATTTATTATAGGCTGATCATTTTTACATAAAAAACAACGCACAAAGCAATTTCCAAAAAAAAAACATATGAGGGTTGGATCATATTTATTTTAAACTAGCAGAGAAGGTTACATTAGGTACACTTCTAAGGTTCGTTTTTATACATTAAAAATTTAACAATTATTACAAATCGTGGGTTCTCATGTTCGCGCGTGCGTGTCCGGAGGGCGACTCTCTGAGCTACTAGAAGAAAACAAGGAGCGCGTGAAAACAGTCATGTTGGTACGTCCGAATAAACTAGATCATAGATGGCTCCGCACACGCGAACATACAATGCGTCGCTGTCATTGGTCAGACCGCGCGGGATGCAAGACTTGTAAGTTGGCAGTCCCGCGTGGTCTGCCAATCCGAAAATTTGCATACAGCGCGCCAATTTCTTATTGGTTGAAACGCGCGGGCAAACGACCGCGAGAGGCTCGAGGTGGCAACACCGAAGGGAGGGTTGCTATATACTCCCCCTCTAGGTTAGGAGTACGCCCTCGCTCCTGACCTAGGACTTTCTTATTTGTCACCGGACGACCTCTATTCCTCTTAGGGATCATAGGTTTAGGAGGTGTGTTGGAGTCACCAGCTATGTAGACGGAAAGGTCACTTATATGATATTTGCCTATAGTCTGTGGTTGATCTATGTGAGCCAAAATAAATGAAGTTGGGCTGACCTTCTCTGCGATGCGATAGGGACCGTCACGTTTCGGCACGAACTTAGATGTAAGATTCTTCGCTGCATTGCTAAGCAGATGCGACTTAAGAAGGACCAAGTCACCTACCTGGAATGAGTGCGCAGGTCGCCGAGACCTATCAGCGTATTCTTTGGTCTTATCTTGCTGCTTTTCGACTCGCTCACGGATAGCTGGAAGGGCATTAGTAAAATGCCTCAGGTAAGGCGTTATCTGAGGAATAAAATTTTCTTTGCCGAGAATGGAACGAAGGTCGTGTGTGACTTCGGTAGGAGATCGCATTTCTCGGGCGAACATTAAGTAAGCTGGAGTCATACCAGTTGAACGGCACTTGACGCTATTAAGCGCAAAGCGAATCATAGGCAGTTTGTCTACCCATGATGAGTGGTCTTCTTCGACCAGCTGCGCGACCATGGCCTTGAGATCACGGTTCTTTCTCTCTGCGGGATTGGCCTCTGGATGGTAAAGAGGGATAAGATTTTGCTTTATATCTAGGGTTGCCATGCACTGACGCATAACTGCAGAGATGAACTGAACGCCATTGTCGGATATTATCCTACGAGGTAAACCGAATCTTAAAAAATATTCTTCAATAAGAATTCTAGCGCAGGCTTCTGCTGTTGCTTCTTTAAGAGGGAACAACTCTACCCACCTTGTGGCAGTGTCCTCTATGAGAAGAATCCATCGCTCCCCCTGACTTGCTTCCGGTAGAGGTCCGAAGAGATCTATTGCTAGTACCTCGTTACGTTGGTTCATGACCGGAGTCTGTAGAAGACCAGGTGGTTTAGCATTGGATGCTTTGTATCGTTGGCAGTGGATGCAGGCTCTGACATAATCCGTGATGATTCTGCGCATCCCTGTAAAGTAATATAATTGCGCTACCTTTTGGTAGGTACGGTCTATCCCTGGGTGACCAGCGAGCGGAGAGTCGTGAAGTTCTTTTAAAATCTCAGTTACGTTACCTGCTGGAATCACCAATTGAGGGGACTCACTCTCTGAGTCGGGGTTGTATCTATAAAGTACACCTTGATTGGAGAGATAGCCTCTTTCATACCATCTATTCGCAGCGACCTCGTCAGTTCCTTCTATTTCCTTCAGGATCTTAGCAATCTCGGGATCGTCTAATTGTTCCTGACGAAGCTGGCTAGGTGATTTCGTGGGCAGATCGCAGATGACTGAACAGACTCCGCAGTTGGCGCGAGTTTCCTCGGAGCAAACGGGCCTGCTCAGTGTATCTGCCACGACGTTAGCCTTACCGGGTGTGTATTCGAATTTGATGTCGAAGGACTGGAGTTTTAAGGCCCATCTGACTAACCTACCGGTTGGCGATTTTAAAGAGAGCAGCCAACGTAGTGGTTGATGGTCACTTCCAATGATCACTGGTTGCCCATCAAGGTAAGACCGGAACTTTTCGACAGCCCAGACGACTGCTAGAGCCTCACGTTCTGTGGTAGAGTAGTTGCGCTCTGCATTGTTGAGAAGACGACTGGCGTATTCGATAGGTCTCTCGTTCTTACCTTCTCCCTGTAATAAAACTGCGCCTAGGGCGTAGTTACTCGCATCTGTGCGGAGAATGAAGGGGCTGCTGAAATCAGGCTGAACCAAGATTGGTGCTGAAGTAAGGAGCTTCTTAAGCTCTTGAAATGCTTGGGACTGTTCCAAGCCCCAAGTCCATACTTGATTTTTCCTTGTCAAACGTGTTAATGGTTCCGCAACTTTAGAAAAATTCGGTATGAATTTTCGGAACCATGAGCACGTTTGCAAGAACGTTCTCAGGTGTTTAAGATTTACTGGTTCTCGCATCTCAACGACGGCACTTACCTTACCCGGGTCGGTGGAGATACCATCTTGGGTTATGATGTGCCCGAGGTATCGAACGCTTTCACGAGCGAACGCACACTTCTCCCGGTTGCCGTGGAGATTAAATTCTTCGAGACGTTTGAAGACAGCTTCCAGGTCTTTAAGATGCTGCTGGAAGCTTTCAGATATGATGAGCAGATCATCAAGGTATGTAAGGAGTGTTACATCCTTTAAAGCTGCACAGGAACGTAGCTTGTCCACTAAACGCTGAAACGTAGCCGGCGCGTTCTTCAGACCGAACGGCATACGTTTAAATCTGTACGTACCCAGCGGGCATACAAACGCCGTTTTGTCTCTGTCAGCTTCTCGCACGCTAACCTGCCAATATGAGGACCGCAGATCGATTGTACTCATGTAGCAGTTCTTCTTTGTACTTTGAAGAAGCTCGTCAATTCGAGGCATTGGGTACGTATCGCTTTTAGTGATAGCGTTTAAGCGTCTATAATCTACGCAGAAGCGGATCTTACCGTTAGGTTTTGGTACCAGCAGGGCTGGTGCAGCCCATGCTGACTCGCATTCTTCGATGATTCCTTCCTGCAGCATTTTGTTGATTTCATTTTTCATTAACTCTTTCTTTGTCGGGTTTAGCCGGTATGGCGGGACTGATATTGGAAGATGGTTACCTGTATCAATACAGTGTTCCGCATACGGCGTTGCTCCTCCCCCTGCTTCGAAGATGTGCGCGTGCCTGACAAGGACCTCAGCGAGAGCGGAGCGCTCGGCCGGGTTAAGATGCGCACCCTCGTCAGTACGGAGAAAGTCAGCAGAAGAGCAACGTGTACCCCTAGAGACAGGTTCACATAGAAGTTTGTGTTCTCGAACATGACTTTCATCTATGTACTCGAACCAGATATGTTTATTAAAATCGATAACTACCTTAGCGGCTCTTATGAAATCGATGCCCAGTAGTGTTTCATTGTTGGTTGACTGTGGGAAAATTAGAAATGGTATGGTGACTTCTGTCTTTTCTAATTTCACTGCAAGCACCGTAGTGAGCACCTCCATGTCTCGAGTGAAACCATCAGCAAGCTTTACCTGCCTTACTGATGGAACGAGGGGGTGACCTTTCTTCACAAGAAGAGCATACAATGTGTGACCAGCGATGCAGTGTTTAGCGGCAGTATCTACTAAAGCTGTACCAGAGACACCTAAAATCTCAATTTTAAAAATTGGACGTCTATCCCGATACCAGAGCCTCTCACGATCATCTGCGCGCGGTAGAACATTTCCGCTACATACACAGTCAAAACAATCAACAAAATTCACAAAATTATGGTTACAACATTTCCGAGATAAATTATTAATGTTATGGGCACACAAATTGTCACCCTGTATTAAATTTTTACCCTGTATTACATTTACACCTTGTATCAAATTTTTATGTACTACATTTACACCTTGTATATTTTGAGACAAAAATTTATTATACAATTGTGTTGAACGATTATTATTGTTACTAGTTATATTACATTGTGTTAAACGATTATTATTGTTACTAGTTATATTACATCGTGTTGAACGATTATTATTATTACTAGTTATTCTGTTAAAATATTTCTTAGAGTCTCTAACGTTTAAATTACAATTTAACACTGGCACACATTTGTTTTGTAAATTAGGGGAAGCTACACTATAGAAACTTTCTTTCCGCTTATCACCGTTATCACTATTGTTATCCGCGTCATAGTTAGTACGGAAGGAACTCGACTCACCCGGACGCTGTCTGACTAACAACTTACGGCACTGCTCCCGGAGATGGCCGTACTTTTTGCAGTACGAGCACACGGGGCGTCTGCGTCTCGCCGCGGAGTCGTCAGCCGGCGACGGCGCAGCGACGTCGCTCGGGCGCGGGCGCGGCGCGGGGTGCAGCGCGGCGGGAGGCGCGCGCAGCGGCGGCGGCGGCGGCAAGCTCGGGCGCGGCGCGGGCGGCGGCGGCGGGGCACTGGTCGGCGGTGGCGTGCGCAGCTGTTGCTGGGCGACGAACGTCGCGCGGGACTGACGCGCGTCCGCCATGGAGTCCTCGATGTTTCTAGCAAGAGTTAAAAGTTCTTTAAATGTTTTAAAATCCTCGCGTTGGAGTTTGTTTTTCACTCTTGTGTGGAGCAAACCGTAGACCATGTCTAATTTCGCGCTCTCCGAGATATCCCCCTTAGGGAGTCTAGACATGAGAGCGCGAACTTTTGCCACAAACAAATCTGTATTTTCTTCATTTTGCGGATTTGAAAATATTTCTATGTAAATTCGGTGCGGCGGGCGGCGGTCGCCATACGCGCACAGTAAGTTCTCTTTCGCTTCCTGCCACGTGTGAATTTGCGCTTTGAGGCCTAGCCACCACACGGCGGCATCCCCTCGGAGCAGCATAGATAGCCCTTTGATGACATTGCTGTCGGTCACATTCACACAATCTATGTAGCTGTCTACAGCGTCAATGAAGCTTTCTACACTCTCGCCCGGTATCCCGCTGAATGTTGATTTGCAGCGGGCCATGGTGTCGTGACTTGCTGGGGCTCTCACGATTGACTGTAGCAAAGTGTGTAGGGCCTCGGTCTGCGACTTTTGGAGCGTGTTAATAATGGAAGTTACACTTTCCTGTGTGAACGTTGCCTCGGCGCGTCGTCCGGAGGGTGATGAGTGGCGTGATGGTGGTCGGCGAGCGTGGCGCGAAGTGGCGCGCGATGAGGCACGTGGTCGGCGGGCGTGGCGCGATGAGGCGCGCGCTCCGGGACTCGGGTGCCGTGGCGAAGGGTCGCGTGAAGAGCCGCGCGACACGGGCGCGCGGTGCTGCGGCGCCGGCGGGGCGTCGTCCGGCGAGTAGGCCCGCGCATGGGCGCGAGCTCGGGGCGTGCTTGCGCCCGAAGGGGAGCGCGAAGAAGCACGTGGTCGGTGGGCGTGGCGCGAAGTGGCGCGCGATGAGGCACGTGGTCGGCGGGCGTGGCGCGATGAGGCGCGCGCTCCGGGACTCGGGTGCCGTGGCGAAGGGTCGCGTGAAGAGCCGCGCGACACGGGCGCGCGGTGCTGCGGCGCCGGCGGGGCGTCGTCCGGCGAGTAGGCCCGCGCATGGGCGCGAGCTCGGGGCGTGCTTGCGCCCGAAGGGGAGCGCGAAGAAGCACGTGGTCGGTGGGCGTGGCGCGAAGTGGCGCGCGATGAGGCACGTGGTCGGCGGGCGTGGCGCGATGAGGCGCGCGCTCCGGGACTCGGGTGCCGTGGCGATGGGTCGCGTGAAGAGCCGCGCGACACGGGCGCGCGGTGCTGCGGCGCCGGCGGGGCGTCGTCCGGCGAGTAGGCGCGCGAATGGGCGCGAGCTCGGGGCGTGCTTGCGCCCGAAGGGAAGCGCGAAGAAGCGCGCATATGCGCGCACGGCGGCGGCGGCAGTGGCGCCGGCCGCGAGGAGTCCCCAGTTGGCGGGGCAGGAGTAGACGCAGACGCCATTTCTTCAAAGCCGCGGTAGGGCTCATCCAGCTCTTGCGCGGGAGCTGGGATTTCGCGCGCGTCTCCCACTTGCACGACTGTATCGTCCATGCTTCTGAGTTTCATCGGCATTTTCTTTTCACACGCACGTGGTCACGAACACGGAGAACTAACTAATACGTTGGGCGCCATATATGAGGGTTGGATCATATTTATTTGAACTATCAGAGAAAGTTAGTTTAGGTACACTTCTAAGGTTCGTTTTTATACATTACAAATTTAACAATTATTACAAATCGTGGGTTCTCATGTTCGCGCGTGCGTGTCCGGAGGGCGACTCTCTGAGCTACTAGAAGAAAACAAGGAGCGCGTGAAAACAGTCATGTTGGTACGTCCGAATAAACTAGATCATAGATGGCTCCGCACACGCGAACATACAATGCGTCGCTGTCATTGGTCAGACCGCGCGGGATGCAAGACTTGTAAGTTGGCAGTCCCGCGTGGTCTGCCAATCAGAAAATTTGCATACAGCGCGCCAATTCCTTATTGGTTGAAACGCGCGGGCAAACGGCCGCGAGAGGCTCGAGGTGGCAACACCGAAGGGAGGGTTGCTATAATATTCTGTTAATTTATATTAGTCTTTGACTGATTTCGTGTAAGAAAAAATCATTCAGATACTGAAGATGATAATTATAACCTTGTACTAAATAATTACTAAATTAATTCTATCTTGTATGTACATAGTTTGAGCAATAAACATTTCCTATTCTTATTCTTACTACATTTTTGTGCAAGGTGTTAATTTCGCTTTGTAACATGTAAAAGTACACTGATATACTAATATATTGCAAACGTTATTCTACTCGTATGTGTATCGGGAAGCTATTCAAAGCAAGAACGTCAAAAGAATAATATAATTAACAATCTGAGATTTTGATCATTGTCCAATATGAACTTATACGAAACTTAATCTCAATTCTTTCTTACACCACTAAATTTCCAAGAGCAGTTTTGTTAGCACTTTATCCAACGTCCTTACTTTGAAACCCAGTCTAACTGGCGTCGGCACAATAGTTCATCCTTCCATGAAGGCCTATCATTCGTCATCGAGTCAGATTTTTGGAAGTTCTTTATTTTTTCTTCCTCGCTTGCAAACCGCTAGATATTTCCAAACACACGTTTCCAAGCCAAATAAATGCGCCTAGATGCCGCCGCAACGAATACGGTGCGACTGTAAACACTGCGCGGCCATTGCAGCTGTGCGACACTTGGGCTGCGTCAACAGACGCCTGCGACCAAACAGCGGTGTATATTAATTAAACTAGTTTATGAATTGTTTAAGGAGATAAACTAATAGTTTGCTTTTGATTTTAATCAACAAATAATAATTCAAAAATAATTAAAATATTCAAACTATCTATCTTCGTGATAATGCAACTACGCACGTCTTGAACACGGCTGTGTACTTTTGCACCACATGATATTGCACTTATTTGGCTATTTTTGTATTACGTGGTGTGAGTTTAATTTGTACCTATCAATAAATAATCTAAAATAGGGATGATTCTCTTCTCTTCACTAGGGGAAGTTTCATCAATTTTCATCAACAATTCATTTTGATAGCTCAAGTTAGCAAAACACGAAAATTCATAAATATTTTCCGTAGTTTGACAGTAGAAATTCTGACATTGATTTGAGGGTAATATTTTGAATATGAATCACGAGTTGGCCGAATCATCACTACACACGGTGACTATAGCACTTTCTTGGTGCAGATACTTCAGATACTGGGTTGCTCGAAAAAATATCTAGTACTAATCATAGTAGCGCATTACAATACATAACCCTCCAGAACGGACGGGTCATTAGTGACCGATAATGACCAGCGCGTGCCTAATACGAACAGGAGCCTGCCTAATTGGTTTCCAAGTCAAAGAAATGCGCCTAGATGCCGTTGCGACAAATACGGCGCGTCTGTTAACGCCTGGCAACACTTGGGCTGCGTCAACAGAGGCCTGCGACCAAACAGCGGTGGAAATTAATTAAACTAGCTTGTTAATTGTCTGAACAAAGAAATTAAATTTTGCTTTTTATCTTAATGAACCAAAAATAATATGAAAAAATACTTCCGTGAATTAAAAAATAATTAAATCAAACAATCTATCTATCTTCGTGATATTGCAACTATGCACGTATATTCATTCGTGTCTGGGTTTCGTTTTGATAGCTCAAGTTAGCAAAAATAAACTCGAAAATTCAGAAATATTTCCCGTGGTTTGACAGTTTTCTTTTGAAATTCTGATATTGAGGGTAGAAGTTTGATTATGAATCACGAGATAGGCGAGTCATCGCTACACACGGTGACTATATCACTTTCTTGGTGCAGATAATACAGATACTGGGTTTGTATTTATTTTAAGTCATAATCATTTGTTGTTTGGTATCTTCTCAAACTCTTCACTTAATGTGGTTTGTTAATATTTAGATAAATTATCATTGTTTTCTTTATCTTAAATGTCTTCAGAGTGATAACTTCTTAGTTAGGTACTTCATATTCTGTTTAATTTTGTTATTTTCTCAAGCTTTACTGGATTTTTATAGGTGGAGACTTATAATTAGCATATAAGGATTCATTGTAACACTTACATTTGTTATTTTAGCTGTTAGTCTTCCAAATAAATATGAATAAATAAATAAATTGTCGAAAAAATCTCTAGTACTAATCATAGTAGCGCATTACAATACATAACCCTCCAGAACGGACGGGTCATTAGTGACCGATAATGACCAGCGCGTGCCTAATACGAACAGGAGCCTGCCTAATTGATTTCCAAGCCAAAGAAATGCGCCTAGATGCCGCTGCGACAAATACGGCGCGTCTGTTAACACGGTCATTGCAGCCTGGCAAAACTTGGGCTGCGTCAACAGAAGCCTGCGACCACACAGCGGTGGAAATTTATTAAAGTAGCTTTTAATTGTACGAAGAAGGAAATTAAAAGTTTGATTTTGATCTTCATTAACAAATAATAATATGTGAAAAACTTGCAAGAATTAAAAAATAATTAAAATAAACAAACTATTGATTTTAGTGAAAATGCAACTACGCACGTCTTGAACACGGGGGTGGATGTACTTTTGCATCACATGATATTGCACTTGTTTGGCTATTTTTGTATTACGTGGTGTGAGTTTAATTTGTACCTATCAATAAATAATCTACAATAGGGATGATTCTCTCACTATAAAAATTAAAGGGGTAAGTCACTCGAGTTATAGAATAAAGCACATGTTTTCATCAATTTTCATCAACAATTCATTTTGATAGCTCAAGTAAGCAAAAATTAACACGAAAATTCAGAAATATTTTCCGTGGTTTGACAGTAGAAATTCTGACATTGATTTAAGGGTAATATTTTGAATATGAATCACGAGATGGCCGAGTCATCGCCACACACGGTGACTATAGGACTTTCTTGGTGCAGATACTACAGATACTGGGTTGCTCGAAAAAACCCCTAGTACTAATCATAGTAGCGCATTACAATACATAACCCTCCAGAACGGACGGGTCATTAGTGACCGATAATGACCAGCGCGTGCCTAATACGAACAGGAGCCTGCCTAATTGATTTCCAAGACAAAGAAATGCGCCTAGATGCCGCTGCGACAAATACGGTGCGTCTGTAAACACTGCCATTGCAGCTGTGCAACACTTGGGCTGCGTAAACAGAGGCCTGCGACGAAACAGCGGTGGAATATAATTAAACTAGCTTGTTAATTGTATAAAAAAAAAATATAAAGTACTAAGTATATATTACAAATCTCAAAACACAATATGTGAAACACCTCGTCGAGAAAACGGAAAGGAAAATTTTCTTCGTGAAAATGCAACTAAGCAGGTTTTAAACATGGGTATAATTTGTGCAATTGCTGCACTTGTTAGACACATACATATTTGAACCTCATTATAAATTTCGATCAGGTAGAATGAGGTCAATTAGTTAGGCCCTGTAAATAGCAATAAGGATGATTTTCGCATCAGAGGTTTTAAAGGGTTGAACTACTCGAGTCCGACTGTCTTCTGTTTCAACGGGATCATTTCTTAGAAATAATTCAATAACTCTGCATTCGTTTTTATTTATCCTTCTGTGACGTGGATGTCCATCGGTAGCGGTGATTGTCTACCATCACTGCTAGTTCATTTGCCGCCTCTACCATGAATAAAATAATATATTCTCCCTATAGCACTTTCTTGGTGCAGATACTTCAGATACTGGGTTGGTCGAAAAAATATCTTGCACTAATCATAGTAGCATTACAATACATAACCCTCCAGAACGGACGGGTCATTAGTGACCGATAATGACCAGCGCGTGCCTAATACGAACAGGAGCCTGCCTAATTGATTTCCAAGTCAAAGAAATGCGCCTAGATGCCGCTGCGACAAATACGGCACGTCTGTTAACGCCTGGCAACACTTGGGCTGCGTCAACAGAGGCCTGCGACCAAACAGCGGTGGAAATTAATTAAACTAGCTTGTTAATTGTCTGAACAAAGAAATTAAATTTTGCTTTTTATCTTAATGAACAAAAAATAATATGAAAAAATACTTCCGTGAATTAAAAAATAATTAAATCAAACAATCTATCTATCTTCGTGATATTGCAACTATGCACGTATATTCATTCGTGTCTGGGTTTCGTTTTGATAGCTCAAGTAAGCAAAAATTAACACGAAAATTCAGAAATATTTCCCGTGGTTTGACAGTTTTCTTTTGAAATTCTGATATTGAGGGTAGAAGTTTGATTATGAATCACGAGATGGCCGAGTCATCGCTACACACGGTGACTATAGCACTTTCTCGGTGCAGATACTTCAGATACTGGGTTGGTCGAAAAAACCCCTAGTACTAATCATAGTAACGCATTACAATACATAACCCTCCAGAACGGACGGGTCATTAGTGACCGATAATGACCAGGGCGTGCCTAATACGAACAGGAGCCTGCCTAATTGGATTTGCAAACCAATTAATGCTGAACATTCCACTCATTATGTGTGCTGCGACCTATTATAAAGTCAATAGGCGCGTAGCTATGATTACTAATTGATTAGGAGCTGGAGTTTGCCGGGTCAGTTGAATAGGGCTATATGTACTATTGCAAGGGTAGTGTCCTTCGATAGTTGGTACTTGATAGTAGGATGTTAGATTTCATCTTTACTAGCTATATAAAGCTAATAGTATCCTTGTTGGTTTGTTTGTTGAACACGCTAATCTTTGTAAATTCTTGTTCGAATTGAAAACAAAATTTTTGTTTTGTATCCGATTCCGACGCGTAACACAGGTGCTTCAAGTACGAATATTTTCCTTAGAATAATATTTGCAAAAGATGTTTTCGATTATTTGTTTATTATAAGTGCTGCCCGCGACACATAACTTAGATATATAAGAAGGTACCTATAGAGGCACATACATTGTCAAAGCATTGCTTTGCTTGCGGCAATGGCAAGTGATTGCTCGAAGCCTCACTAATCACGCTGGACCAGAGCTCGGTACACGGCAGCGGCGGATAATTAATTTACAACTGCGTTTACACCGCGATATGTCAGTCTAGACAGCTTTCTAAGTATACCTTACCTGGTTATATTGACGGCTTATTCTCACAAGTTCAACTATGCTAGTTCAACTCATAATTATACTCATAATGTGTTAGCAAAAATAATGTTTCTGAGCAATTTTGTTTTTTGCCAATTTTACTTATTCATCATCATCTTCGTCATCCGAGCTATTATCCCGGTCCCATCCTCGGCCAACTCCTCGAATGGACTACCTAACAAAATTACAATTCTTCCTTTTAAATAATGTATAATTTATTGTCATAATTTCAATAAGTCAATTCACTAAATTTGCTCGATGGCGCAATGGTTAACGCGCTCGGTCAGCGATTGTTGAGGCAAATAACATTGGCAATAGTTGACGTATGCATTAGTGTATGCTTTTGCTCAGTTGGAATTTGAAGGGGTTTTGTTAAAATTTTGTATCAGGCAGAACATTATTTCTGAATTGTTAGAAAAATTAATTGTACTCAGGGATATTCTTTTCAAAATCTAGGGTTGAAAGGAAAGCAGTAGGATCATATTATGTTTTTGATACGAAACATTAATAATCACAGTGGCCATTTAGAAACGGCAATGAGTGAAACTAAACATAAACTACATTTTAATGTCATTTTTCAGTGCTTCTTATAAAATATCAATTTTTTTTCTTTTGAATGCTAAAGAAACGGGCTACATACATGATGTATTTTCATTAAAAACTCTAGCGAAAATTCGGATAGAGCTAACTCCACGCGTAGTATGTAAAGGAACAATTGAAAAGTACCAGGTAGTGAATACCCATCAATAATGATTCGTTATCGATATTCGGTTTAAAATTATTATTTTGACTGTGTACTTAGCTGTGCAAGAGAGGAAAAATGATTCTTTAAAGTGAATAGTTTGCGTGAGAGATCCTTCCAAAGTGGTAAAATTTGTGATTTTTATACACATCATAAATAGAATTCGTTTTTTTTATAAAGATGACATGATGTGTCTAGTACAAATTCCAAATTCCTCATTAAAGATTGCCCTTATTAAATCTATGCCTATTCGATACATCGAACAACTTCAGGCTTTCAAATATCGATATTATCGTTAAACTATCGATGGTTCCGTACCACTAGTAAACTACTGGCATTTGATGAACCAGCGAGCGGTCGGTTCGCCAGACGGAATTTTTGGAGTTACCAGCTAAATTGAATACTGGCGGGATAGCTGAACTGATGCACTTTAACCGCCGAATTGAATGCAAATACATAAGGCTAATTAGTTAAAATAATTACTGCGAATACCGCAAAATCCGCAAGTGTTTTAGACTCGATTGCATTTCGTGGTAAACCATAATAGATACTAAAGCTATGTCACATATTCATGTAATATATTAAGTCCGTATTTATCTATTATTAGACAAATTCAAACGAACTAGAGGGTAACCTGATGGTAAGTGATCACCGCTGCCCACGAAAATATATTCGTTGCCTGCCTTTAAGACCCCATAACCTCCCTAAGTGGGCTCTGGAAACCTTACTCACCAGCAAAAACATATCACAACAGTTATTGCACTGTGGTATTCTGTTTTAAAATTATATGATGTGCGTGTAAACTAGTAGGAATAAGCGGTTGTCACTCGTTCATTATCCCAATGATTACATAATCTACAGAACCGTAAAATATGTAACCTAGAAGTTACATATTTTACATGTATAGTCTTTATAGACACTAAGTCGGGATGATAGAAATAATATTAATACCTACATATTGCATAAATTTTTCATCAACAACATTTGGGTATTGATAATTTTAACAACCGTGTTTGGACAGATAACTTGTAATTTTGGGGGAAATAATCTTATCATTGCAGTTATCATTTTGAAAACCTAGACTTTTAATACATTTATTATGTTTTTAGATAACTAATAAAGCTTTCTGACGGGACTTCCCTCTTAACGCCTATTTAATGCCGAGGATTATTCAACTACAAAATGTATAAATAAAGATATTATAATAATAACATATTTATCTTCATGTCAGTTTATGTCATTTGACAGGCCCGTTGGCCTAGTGGTCAGAGAACCTGGCTACAAACCGAGTGTCGCGGGTTCAAATCCCGCTTGCGGTAAATGATTGTGTGATGAACATTGACACTTGGTATGTATACTAGCATCCATATTACACGCTTTGAGCTTAGTTTTGGGCTAGGCGATTAGTGTGTTAGTTCAAGGCATTTTTATTTATTTATTGTGGTTCGCAAGAAAGAAATTTATCAGCGATTAGCAATACTCTGATAACATCCTTTTACCTTCCTTTGTACCTAATTACCTTCTACTGTTGGACGTAGGCCTCTTTGGGTGGGGGAGTAGTAACCCAAAACGCTGGGCAGGCGTGTGGATGACGTCAATCAAATGCAATTATTACAGTATCGAACTGCAGTTGACAGGCTGGTCTAGTGGTTAGTGACGAAGTGACCACAAAAACCAATGGGGTTCGAATCCCACTAGGGGCAAATGTTTGATTACGTATATACACATAGGTTGTGCGGAACTCATACCTCCTTGTAAATTATCTATGATGTAAATATGAATTTAAAAGTACAAAAAAATTATAAAAGTCAGTTGCTGTCAAACCTTCATAAAAATCGTGTTGTCGTTTCCCTAATCCCACGGGCTCCTAGTCCACATCCCGTACATAGGTATAGTTTTATAACCTATTTAATTGTATTTGTTTTGTTGAGTTATAAACCAACGAATCAAATTGAACAAAATGAAATGTTACATACGCAGGGTAAATGAGCGAGATTTTTCGGTATACCAAAAAAAGTTGCTTCCATTTTTTAAGTCTTTGACCTGTAGGGCGTTTAGTCTGTTACACCCCTAAGATCAATGGCATTGTTCAGGATAATGATGTCATTGACTTACCAGGGTAACACCAACGCCAAAGAGAAAACGTAAACCTAACAGACCGATTCTTAGGCTTGTATTAATAAATCGCACTCAACTCTGAACTCGAACTTGAGCGCGAACTTAAGCGCGAACGTGAGGTGTTGTTTTGTTTGAGAATGACATAATCTAGTTCGCACTCAAGATCGAGCTCCGAGTTGAGTGCGATTTATTAATACGAGCCTTAGTATAGTTTAGCTTTTAGCTCAATCAGCAGTAATTCAACGCTATAGTCAAATCCCTTGCATAGTTATTGCTCAGTCGATGCATGCCCCTTTGAACCGGCAGTAATTCGATTGCATCCCAACTGGTCTAAGTTCGGAACCCGGGCTGGACAAGTTGTAATGACGTTAGTGTCTTGGTTTACATAAACGTTTCGAGATGCACTTTTTACTTGGGATAACTTAAGTGCAAGAAGTAACTTAGTAAAGTGAGGAAAAGTCCACTTGAGTAGGTACTAATGATGGCGAATTATTTTATTTATTTATTTATCGTTCACCAGAGATTCAAAGCTTCTCGAGTCTGGTTCAAATTAAAACTAGGTACATTCATAAATTTAAAACTACCTCGATAATAATATTCAAATGTAACAATAAAATGCATTTATCAGAAATATAATATGTTCAAGCACTAAAATTATCATTAATTGACAAATAATAATAACATTTCGGCCTATCTTACAATCAGCTTAGTACCTACGCCTGGATATTAAAGTGCACAAGTGAGTGCGCAAGGACTTTCCGTGCACTTTAAATTCCGTCACTCTCATAGTTCTTTATTCCCATAATTATGTAATATTCTGCTGATGTTATAAGAATATTATAATATCACTAGAATTACCTATCTTTAAAACATTTTCTGTCCACTGCATTATACAACAGGCAGACAAACAAAGAATGAGAACTTTACAACCGTCCACATTTACATAGCGAAACGTCCCGACGTGCCTTGGGACTGATATTTTTATGTACGGAACCATCCGTCCTAGTTTACTGCGGCCGCCTTGCGTGTCGTAAAGAACGGAGCGTGGCTCATACTCTGTACCCTATGGAGTGGTAAACAAGACTGCAATCCGCTACATGTGATATAAGCAACGCATTTTAACTGCATGTAACCTCCAAAGAAGAATTAAAATGATGAAATATTTTTCAAGGTACTCAAAAAATTTGGCTATTCTTATCTGTGGTGTGCCATTAAAAAGTTGAATTTGTAACTATATTACATGTTTCTCCCATCGCCCATTATATAAAATCCTTTAGATGCTTATCCCGGTTGCGTCCTTGCCAACTATGATCTTGTACGCTGCAACTATGATCCTGATTGACCAGCCTGGTTATTGCTCCGAATCCATGGTCTTGGCGATTACTTAGATTTAGATTTACGATAGTAAATAAACTTTCACGATGTTACGAGTTTGGCTGGATGGCCCATTGGGGTATTACTTCTAAGTATAGGTTTCACCTCAATGGGCTAGCCAATAGATTGCGAGTTTTGGTGATTATGATATCACTACTTATCAATTGAAATTGTACCTATTGGAGATATCTGTAAATTGTTTCTGATAATACGATAAACCAATTTACACGTGCCGTATTTTTCATATCTATACCTACCTATAGCAGAATTGCTTTAGCCAGTGTGGTCTTCTTATCTCTCTGTAAAAAAATGATATCATTTGGGGCCGCCCGCAACTCTGTTTCCGCACACATAGTGTTATACTATAACTTAAAAAAGCCTTTTTCGACAAATGGACTATCTAATACTAAAATATTTTTCGCAACAACTCAGACCATTCGTTCTTGAGATTAGCGCATTCAAACAAACAAACAAACTTTTCTGCTTTATTATATTAGTATAGATAGTCGCTTCCCACTGATGTGATGCTCAAACCGTTTGCCCAGCTGTGAACTGCATCATTCTGATGATGATGATGATGATTTCCAATAAACAAAGGTTATCTTCAGCGTACTCCTACATACTATCTTACTTGCAACCTCTAGTCAACATACAATAATTACCAAATCCCTATAACTCTTAAGTTCCAGATAAAAATTAATCAAGCGTCCGTGGATATCAGATCCCTTTTTTTCTCAATAAAAGGTAGATGCTCTTTCTCAGGGTCAAAAAATTGTCAGTGACAATTTTTTTCAAAATCGTTTGAGAGGTTGAAGCGGGAAGCGTAACAGACAGGCAGACAGAGTTACTTTCGCATTTTTAATGTTATATTTATATAGTTGGGATTAATTAAACATCATAAACAATATCAAACATCATTTATTGTACAAAGCATTTGCATCAATATTTCGCTAAACAATGTACAATTTATAAAAATAATAACACATTTAAACAGTGCTTTAATACTTATCCTAGGAGCAAAGTCATTAGAATTTGCCTTTTAAATGCATAAAAATAGTTTACGTATAAAAAATAATGAATAATCGTGGAAAATCACTCTTTATTTTGCTTTTCACAACGTATAATAAACTTGTATTTAATTTCATTCTGTGATTTAAGTAATAAGTTATTTAGAAACTTTATTGACGACATCTGATTATATATAATTGACACGGGGTCGAACTATGTGATGTTTTGTTATGTTTTATTTAATTTCTTGTCTATATGTTTCAAAATGGATATCTTAAGTTTTTAATACGATAATAAGGCATCTTGCTTTGTCGTCAGGGGCCATAAAAGATGACAAAACTTTAAAAAAATGAGGAATCCATATTTTTTTTAGTTTCAAGCCAAAGTTCCAATGCCGATGTAGGGACAATCACCATAACTTAGAACCCTAAGTAAGCGTGAGTCACATTAAAACCTCATCAGGCAACCTTTTATATTAATGGCTTACGTGATAAGTACATACATATTTGCTGGAACTTTATTTATCATTTATAGGGCTTAATAGTGTCATATTATATAGTTTATCAAAAATATAACATTTTAAGTGTATAACTTAGTTGAAGTCCTCATTGTACCGATACAAAATACTTTATTTTTGACTTGGGACAGATTGTAATATCAGGAGTACAAAATACACTACAGAATTGCAAATAAAAATTTCATAGCTATTTGTTAAATTGACAAAACATGATAGAGTATATTATATCATCTTGGAGTACTTTATTTTCCGTGACAGACTATTTAATTACGGGTAACTTTCTTACAAATATTAAGTTTACGTTTTCATAATAACGTCATAATAGAAAACCATGTGTTGCCGTATATCAATTAAATTCTAAAATAACAATTGACTTTCTGGGGTAGATTTAAATCGTTGGGTTTGCCCTCGCCATACTTCGAAGCGGTCTAAAATAGGTTAGAAAATTTGAAGCGATACTCGCCGCTTATCTCAGTGACAACATGTTGAAACGTACGTCATAATTAACGAAAAAAATCCCACAATAATCTGGCGTCGGGGCAAATCTAACGAGTTATATCTACATTTCCTGGCACATTGTTGAATAAGTGCACTTATGATCCACAAAGCCACTCTGGTAACGTCTAGTTCTTCATATAATAACACCATTCACACTAGTTTTGATAGGTCCCTAAGTAGCTGTTGCAGTTTGGACAGTAATGGTCTGCATTCATGCAGGAGTCTGTGCAGTATGGAATGCACACACACGGCCAGCATCTGGAAAGAAAGAGAAGATTTTAAATAATAATCATAAAGGTATTTTTATGGTAGACTAGCGGGCGCCCGCGAATTCGTCCGCGTGTCTTTCGGTTTCTTTATCACCTATTTTCCCCGTTAGGGGTGGATTTTTCAAAAAATCTTTAAAAAGATGCCTACGTCATATTCTCTTTATGAATGCAACGTCTCAGACCGGTTGGTTAAAAACTGACAAAGTTTCATACTACCGTTCATCCCCTATTTTACCCCCTTAGGGGTTGAATTAATCATAATCATTTCTTAGCGGATGCCTAGGTACGTCATAACATCTACCTGAATTCGAAATTTCAGCCCGATCCGTCCAGTGGTTTGGGCTGTGCGTTGATAGATCACTATGTAATCTGTCAGTCAGTCAGTCACCTTTGAGTTTTATAGATATAGATAGACTAGCGACCCGGCCGCCCCGGCTTCGCACGGGTGCAATGCTGACACTAAATACATAATTATAAACCTTCCTCTTGAATCACTCTATCTATTAAAAAAACGCATCAAAATCCGTTGCGTAGTTTCAAAGATTTAAGCATACACATTACACAGGGACATAGGGACAGAGAAAGCGACTTTGTTTTATACTATGTAGTGATGCGACAAACGAGCCTGATGGTAAGAAATCACTGGCACCTATGGACATCCGCGACACCAGATGCGTTTAAGACCCCAAACCAGGTGACCTTACTCACCAGTAGAAACAATAATAAATAGCTTTTTTTACGATGGAGGTACATGAGCTACAAATTAACTTGATACATAGTTAATTTTATTCCCTATTTCCCTGCCTTGATGATAAGAATCACTACAGAAGCAAGACAATTCCTGTGTTATATCTAAGAATGGCGATGTCAAGGATCACATCAAAATTTAAGTTAAGGAATAAGTGTGCACACCCATTAAATCTTTATTATGGTTGTTGCAACAAATTGGCTGTAAAATCGATACTCACTTAGTATCTATTATGAAATTCACTGAGGCAAATATTCAGGCAAGGCAATGATCATAACGGAAAAAAAGGTGACATTTTACTTCCTATAACAGTTATCCACGGATGGGGTATAATGTAATCTTACAAAACACACAAATATTGATAACAGCATTGATATAAACGAGATAGTACCAGTAGAAGCTTTGTTGAAGGTAAATTATTTCATTATCGAATTATCTTTTCACTAGCGGCCACCCGCGACTTCGTCCCAGTCGTCAGTTTCCGCACACATAGTTAACACTGTAACGTTATAGCTTGAAGCCTTCCTCAACAAACAAATGAACTACCCAACACAAAAAGATTTTGTTTGTTTGAACGCACTTATCTCAGCAACTACTTAGTTCGAATAGAAAACATATTTTTGCATTGGATAGTCTGTTACAGTACCTACTATGTGTGCTGAAACCGGACGGAGTCGCGGGCGGCCGCTAGTATAAAATAAACTATAGCTCTGTTGGTGATATTTTCATTGCCTTGATGCCTCGTGTCAAAATACTTAAATAATAGTGTAGGTACTCGCTTGGCGTGTTTTGATATCACATGTTGCTTATCTAATCTACATAATGGTGCTTAGAATCAGGTCGATATTGTGTTGTACCTAATTGTCATTGCAATATAAATATTTTCAGTGTCCATAAAATTGAATCGACATATTTTAAAATCGACGTACTGAAAATAATTATGCTACTTAAATTGCAATCTATGATAATATAATAAAGCTGAAGAGTTTTTTTGTTTGTTCGTTTGAACGCGCTAATCTCAGAAACTACTAGGTAGTTTGAATTGAAAAAATCGCGTTGCATAGTCCATTAGTCAAGGACGGCTTTAAGATGAATAACACTATGTATGCGGAAACCGAATTCCACGCGGACGGAGACGCGGGCGGCCTATAGTACTAGGTAGAATAAATCATGTAAAATTCTTCTTTCGATGATTTGTTAGAATTTATTTCTCCTAGGGGCGTACTCTTATTAACTGAGGATTGTGATCATTGTATGAATGAATCACACAACGACTTTCTTGGAAATTGCAATGGAGTAGTTAATCGTTGTCATTTTCACAGTAAAACAATAGTGTGCACGTTTTCTCACGTTCATTTCCTTCAATTGATCTTAAGGGAAATTAGTTAAGATATAAATAGTTTACGATGTACATTACTACTATCCATTAACATTATTTTGTATCACGAGTAAAGGAGAATGAGGCAGAACAACTAATTACTGATATCCTATTTTAGACTAGCTTCTATCACTAGATAACATCTATGAAGCACTGTTCTTATCACATAATCCTAGATTTTGATAAACATAAACAATTAAACAGTTTTCTATGGCCGGATGTGACGTCAAAGCCAACGGAGTGTGAATCACCTGTTATCAAGGTTAACACAAAACAACGTACTCAGCTTTTATCCCAACAGATAACTTTATAATTTTATTACATACATAGAGAAAATATTTACAAAGAAATTAGTATGGCTTGTGTTAGCTGTGTAGTCTGTGCCTAGAAGTACTACCCCATGTCTTTTCATTAGTGTCGTGAGAATAAGGGACTAACTAAATCGGGGGGGATGGGGAGCAGCGTACCTCTGTGTTTTATCGTTCTCCATACTTGACTATATTTATTGGAACAAATAAATTCATTGGACTAACACACCAATTGCCTAGCCCCAAACTAAGTTCGAAGCTTGTTCTATGGATTCTAGGGAACAGATAGACATTCTTGAATACTTTTATAAACATCCATGACTCGAGTACGAATTCGGATGTTCATCACACCAACATTTGCCCCAAGCGAGATTCGAACTCGCGACCCTTGGTTTTGTAGCCAGGGTCTCTGATTACTAGACCAACAGGCCCGTCAAAATGTGGTCACTGGTCACCAACTAGGAGGCGTTTATTTAGGCATAACCTCTAGATGGCAGCTTAGAGCCCTTGGAGTGGCCTATATCCAGCAGTGTACTGCGATGATTATGGTGAAGATAATGATATATCAGTGAACTACGGTATAATGATGATGATGAATAACAAATCGAACCCTTAGCACTGACATACAGACATAGTGAGTGTAACATACAGACCAATGACCTCCAGATGAATGAATGACGATGCTTCGTCATGCGGCTTGAATGTCAAATCGACCTTGAACGCGGCCGACAGATGTTTTCCCGCTTTGTATTTAAACAAATAATACAAAGATAGTTCTCGCCATGATAGTTGCTGGATATCTTGAGCAGACACCTGAACTTAATTTACTCATTACAATAAAATTTTGACATTGGAAATGTCAAGATGTTTATTATGCTATTATTTAATTGTCATAACAAGAACTGTACCATATTTTTTTGTTGTAATTGGATATCAATCAATGGTTGGAGTATATGTTATTAACCGAAACTACTGAAATCACAAAATAAAAATTCGATAAAGTTTTGATACTACCAAAATTAACCACTTAGAAAGATCATAATATACCTACATATTTATTTTTTATTACAGGTTCCAATCATGTTATTTTATGTAAATCAAATACGTACCCATCATAGGTAAATCTATCTGTTTTGTGGATGAAAAGTTAAAAATGCCTTTTTGATTATAAACTAGTCGTGGTATTTACCATTTATAGTCATTGGATTATTACATACATCGTATCAATAATATATCAGTGATAAGGTGCATATGCAGCCACTCCAAAAATAATGTTTTGATTATATTAATTACTAGCGGCCGCTCGCGACTTTGTCCCCGTTGATTTCGGTTTCCGCACACATAGTATTGTATTTTAACTTTAAGTCTTCCTTGACAAATGGACTATACCCAAAAATATTTTTTTAGGATATATAGTTTAATATTACTTCGCATGTCCCAGTATGCACTGATACATTATTTCAAACTGCATCTGAATACCTATGTATATAGCCGCAGTTTGAAACAACACAAATATAATTAACCACATGTTTTCACAAACTCGCGTTGGACAGACCTGTCCTATTTACCCTTCGTGTCATTCTTAGTTTAGGAACACACTATGCGGAAAAAACGCTACCGAATTAAATTGTCTGAATTTGCGTTCCGTCGTGTTCATGATATGATTCACTTTTAAATGGGAGATGACAGAATATGCCGAAATTACGTCGCTAATTTTGTACTGAAAATGTATTGCCGCCGAAGTTCGGTCGCGTAAATTCGGCTTTGTGTGTTCCAACACTTAATGTAATTGCTGACCACACCTCAGTCAGCTGTCCGCCGTCCAGAGGATAAATAGGCACGACACTTAATTATATGACATGCTGTATTTAGGCTTAGCCCTCGTGTCCGTATTTAAAGTCTAGGTTAGGCCTTGACAAAAACATAGTCTGAATTTCGCACTCCCCAATGCAAATAGTATACTAAACTATAATAGTATTTTCTATTAGAGTATATCTATATTAATATAATAAAGCTGAAGAGTTTGTTTGTTTGAACGAGCTTATTTCGCTTCGAATTAAAAAAATATTTTTGTTTGATAGTCCAATTTTGTCGAGGGGGATTAAAGCTATAGTATAACAATTTGAATGCGGAAACCGTAAACGCGATTGGAGTCGCCGGCGGCCGCTAGTCATACTATAATCACTTTGATAGATTGTGCGATACCTATGGAGCTCAGAATATTTTTATAATTTGGCCTACCATTATCTCAACCTTCGGCACATTTAGAATTGGTTTCATCGTAGCTACTGATGTACCGTGTCATTTACTTTAGCCTTCGGCGTGTGATTTCATTGAACTAAATAATAACATTATGGATATATGTATTTATCAATTATCAATGTTTTCGATCTAAATAACAATAATGCAGCTATGTTCATTATTGGGTATTCCCCCGATTACATTCGACTGATATATCATGCCGATATGCCATATCCATAGATTAAAATTTTTAGATTTGCCTTCGCCTCCTTTGATATTGGCACTAAAATAATAGCGAGACAGCACATTGACCATTGATTGATAGTCTACTATCAACGTGCTCTCTCGCTCTAATAAGCGACGGTCGCTCTTATTTTAGTGCCAAATTTGAAATAGGCGAGGGCAAATCTAACGATTTTAATAAATGGCTATATCGATAGATATGCCGTCGCCATAAGTACCTCGACCCGCACTGACTCAGGTCCTATTATGTTAAGCGACGATCGCGCCATAACGCGTAGTAACCTTAGTAATCAACGTGCGTCTCATTAATAAACATAATGCCACAGTTTGCTGTCGTCTGGCATATCTAAAGATTTGAATCTGAAGTAAGACTAATATCCACCAGTCACCAACGCAAACTCTGTTCGGTTTCCATAGAATTACCTTCAAGCTTTTCTACAATAGTATTAGTACCCCTTCCAGCCGTTTTCGACCACTGCGGCCAATAATGAAATCAAAACTACGGCTTTTTCTATCAATGCCTGCTTTACATTTCCTAGTGAATTATTTCTCAGTAGAATAGGCATAGTGCCGGGATGCTTCCTGGTAAATGACCTCATTGGTTAGCCAAAAAAGAGGTTGAAGGCCACACAAGCTTAAATGTACTACGATGCTATTGTTACTCGTTAGGTTTTTTATAATATTATCCCTCGTTAGGTGCTTTACAATATTATCACTAGCGGCCGTCCGCGACTTCTTCCCCGTGGATTTCGATTTCCGCACACTTGTTATATGTATGTGTTGTGTTATGACAAATTGGCATACGTATACACAAGAATATTTTTACAATTTGAACTATTAGTTCCTGAGTTTAACGCGGTCAAACAAACAAGCAAACTCTTCAACTTTATTGTATTAGTATACATAGTTATTAGTTGACACGTTTTTGGATATTATTTAATTAAAAATCTTTTGCATAATGATGTTTAATGATTGTAGGTTTCTATGAAAATTACCAACAGTTACTTTTATGTTCGTTATGTTTTTAAAATTATTAAGTACTTACAAGCACAGACAGAGAAGTAGGGCCATCAAATGGGTCTTGGTGGTGGTTTTGCGGTCCACCCTAGTCACCACCGTGGCTTGGCAGGAGCTGCACACGATCTGCGTCGGCTTAGGACCCACTGGTACGACGTTCATTTTGATCTGTGGATTGTATATTTAATATTCATAAGGATATTCAACAAAACCAAAACACAAGACAATTTTTTTTTTTATAAATTAACACTTAGCCAATATGTATCAGGATACCACAACGTGATTTAAAACAAATTAGGACATCTCAGATATGCATATATCTTTTTTTGAGGATATTATTGCTTGAGGGTTTGCGTTGATCGCAAACCCTCAAGCAATAATATCCTCGGGCCTGAGGTTTTATAAAACTACACCTCCTCCTTAATGTATGATCAATTTGTGCGTGTACGTTTCGTAAGTAATTTGTGACAGGATAATTTTTGCTGTAATTAATGTGCCCAAGAAGATTATGCTTCATACGTTATGTTTCTCATGTAAGTGATTTTGTAAATCTTTATGAGAAAATAAAATATCTTTAAGCCTTAAACTAATTAAATAAGGAACTTGTGATATTAAAGTTGCAGTATCCATGTGATGTGCGCAGTAATATTAATAATTATGTTTAAAATGATCACAAAATATTATTGTTATAATAAAATACGAATATAATGTTTAAATACTGAGCTCTTTGTGCTGAAAAAAATGCTGCTGAAATCATGAGGTCAAGAATGACGCAATCCAACCCTTTTTATGACAAAGACGATATTTTAGCCTAATTAATTGAACAAAATAAGCTCCAAAGGTATCATTAGTGCTTCGATCATCAATTTGGTGTATGTAATGATATGTTTTGTGACCGGACCCATGACCTTCTGGCGTAATAATCTATTTCTCCACCAACACGATACGTCAAAATCTAACGTATATTAGAACTGTGACGAATTTACTTTGTGACGAATATACAAGACCCAATATTTCAAGCCACTAATGTTTATGTCAAAACAGACCACTGATGTTGTACTATAAAGGTTAACATACACAAAGTGTTAACACATTCCGTGCCGAGAGCTAAACAGACCAAAACGACTGGTCTGCGCTTCACGCTTCTTTGACTATAAAGACGGGTCAACTTTCATTGGTCGATAGAGACAGCAACCACCTGGCATATTTTCCTGGTATCTCACACATTGTATAATTTCAAAATCGCTTTCCGTAACTTCATTAAAACTACGCAACGGCCATTATTCCCGCTTCTTCTCCATAGATGAATGACTAGTGTCTTCCCACAGAATTAAATAACAAAATTGCTTTCCGTATATTTTATTAAAATTATGCAAAGGTGACTAGGTACTAAAACTTCTTCCCGATAGATGACTACTTTACGAAATCGGCAGTGAATCTTTCTATACTTACAAATTCGCTTAAAATGAATAACTCAAATTTCTGAAAGCTCCATGTTTACACATAATAAAATATAATATTTGATTGTTCGACTACAGCGAATTTGATTAAGAAATTGACTAATTCATTAAAGGTGGCGGAATCGATCGTGTCATTGTGAATGAACATCGTATCTTAGTATTAGATCTACCTACATGGTAACACGTTAGCTTTATATTATTATATTATCTCAATACAATAAAGGTAATTTGTGTTCCATTTCAAGGGAACACAAGTCAATTTGTTAACCTGTACAAGCCCGGGCTGATTACAAAACGCATTCACCTATTGTTATCGTCGCAATTAGCAATAATCGCAGACCGGTTTTAGTTATTTTTACATAACGAGGTTTAAACAACGACTTTTTTAATTAACCACTCGGCTGTGTTGAGGTAACGATACCCTAATAGTTTTTAATTGGTGACTCACTTCTGTAACGTTATATTAACTTTCCTACCATACGTATTTGTTAAATTAATTCTAGGTGTCACTGTCACGTGAAAAGGTATCTACTACTCGTAAAAGTAATTTTGGTTCATTCCAAAGAAAACTCCCCACCAGAAAAAAATATAAACTTTTTCCAACTATCCCCACGGGTTTTTTTGCAATTTTGCGCTTGTATACCAGTGTCCCAGTGTGAAGATACGTATGAAGCTGACAATAATATAAAAACCGATTTGTGTCATTCATTTCATTTCCAATTACTTAATATTTTACACAGTTATTCATATTTACACAGTTTATGATAAGAATGACGTGAATTGATTATTTCAATTAACATGGTTATCTAAATTACGTCCGTTTTGGCAGTGAAAGAACGAAAATATTAAGTACCTACCATAAACGTACTCGTAATGTACCGGTGCGCAACAGGTAAAATGTAAATGATTTTTATAAAAATGAATACGTCGTCAGTTTTATACAAAACAAAAATTATAAGCTACCGACGACTTATCTACAACAATTGACAATATTTTTATTATTAACTTTACGATGTTTATAGTTGATTAAACTAATTTTCGGTTGTAAAGTAGGTTTACTTCAGTAATATTATCATAATTACCGTGATAATAAAGGATTTAGGGAAGACCGGGAGCAAAATAGAACTTAAGACCGACCGGAATGGCGATGGGACTTAGGACCTTTAGTCAAGCAAGTCACAATGGTATACGTGGTACTGTGGTATTACGTTCCAAGACCGTTTTATTTGCACACCTTATGTCAGCGACCGATTACAAGAGATACTTTACAAGATACAACGCTATTTTCTGACATTCCAGTATTTAGACATTTAACGGCATGTAAGACTATCAAACATTCATATAACAGTTTCGTATACACACATAATAATAAAAATTAATTGGGATAGGTGCTTCGATTCGATCGACTCATCCAATCAATGTTTATCGAAGCGTGCTGTAAGTACTGCTCACCTTTTTATGATTCACCGGCTACACTTATAAATTCACTATAACGCGTCCGCACTGTAACAGAATGTGGTGGCGACTAAGCCAAGCGAGTTCTTTGTTGATCTATTAACACGGAACCGTTTGTAATCATGGCCGATATTTGACACGGCACGAATGTACTCGCTATGACGCATACCTATGTACTTACCTAAATGGCTTTTATGATAATTATGGCTTATGATGGATTTTACGATAATTGTTCAAATTTTTGTTTGATAATCGTACAGGGTTTTGATAAATACATAAGTGAAAGTAGGATCCTGAAAGGATAATTTTTTTACGAATTCTTTAAATGTCAATAGACCGAGGGTAACTTGCCGGTTACCTGAAATGAAAACGAGGAGTCCTGATTATAAAACCGGGGGGGTTATCGTTTTGATGTCATATTGCACACAAACTATCATTATCATCATCACAAACACCCATGACACTTCACATATCTCGTACTATGGGACTCGTCAATCCACACAACATTGAGTGGTCAATTTCCACATCACGTCAAGAAAATATATTAACTTGACGTAATGTAAAAGTATGGTTGATGATATGCAACGCTCTGCACCGCAACAGGTCAAACCCACACTGTGCTCAATCACCTAAATAACATAGCTGTAAGTACTTATCCAGAGAAGTTACACATCTCAAAGGCTCAAGAAGACTTAAATATACTGTTTGAATGGTTTCAGTACAACCTGTTAACTATCAACATATCTAAAACATGCTACATTATCTTCAAATCGAAAAACAAAGTAATCCCTTCGCACCGTCCTTTAACAATTAGCAACATTCCACTGGAACAAAAAACTTGCGAAAAATATTTAGGTCTAAGAATGGATAACTATTTAACATGGAACAAACAAATAGAATATATTAAATCCAAATTGTCTTCCCTGTCAGGTTCACTTCGCAATATAAACCAATGCCTTCCTAGGAAACTGCGTTTCAATATTTATAATTCTCTTGTTAGATCACACCTAATATATTTAATAGAAATATGGGGCAGTGCCGCCAAGAATAGATTACAGGAGCTGCAACGAGCTCAAAACAAGGTAATAAAAACACTTTTCTGCTATCCATACCTAACATCAACTCAAAAAATTTACAGTGATACTAAAATAATGAACATAAGGCAATTATATATGTATAGCACCTGCATTTTAATTTGGAAGATTATCAATAAAACCATCCAATCTGATTTATCGTTCACAAAAAAATCACAAATATCCAAACGCAGTCTTCGTCGACCGAGCTTGCTAGTACTGCCTAAAATACGTTCTAACTTAGCAAAAAAAAGCATAACCTTTGAGGGAGCACAATTTTTTAACAGACTGCCATCTCATATTAAATCTATAGATACTTTGAACAGCTTCAAATCAAAACTGTACAGTCATATACTTGAGGATTGTTAATTTGTTGGTTTCGCGAGAGTTGCAGCCCAATGTAACTGCGTAGATTTAGTTTTGGAGCGGTGACCACCGCATAGATTAAGTTTAAAAAAAAAAAATATTGTTCTCTTATAAGTGGATTTTTGTAATCTTTTTTGAGAATAAATTCTTAAAACCTAAACCTATTTCTTCGTTAAAATAAATATATTCATCCTTGTTCCCAAATATTATTTTTTATTCACATTAATTAGGCTTTATTTTATAATCTTATAAGTATAATAATAATATTGTTGATAAGTTGTTGTTATCTTATGTGCTTTTATTAAAATAATTAGTTCATTTAAAATACAAAGGCTGCCTTTTAAGTTCTGTCGTTTAAATATTTCCCGCCAATTTTGAATTTCGAACTGTTGAATATTTAAAATTGCTTTATTTAAGAACGTGAAAACAATTTAAAGTGTAAGGATTAATGCTTTTCTTTAGTCGCAACATCGTTCTAAACCTAGCAGGTCGCGTACAAGAATGCTTCTTACTAAGGAAAATACCTGAGCAATAATTTTCTACTACTTTCGAAGTGACCTGACACGACTTCAGTGTTTTGAAGTACTATGATCTGTATACCACAAGGAAGCTCCATGTCTGCAGACTATTAAAAACTGGTATTTAGAATTCCAGCGTGGAAACTCTTGTCTCAGTGACTAATCTCGTGCAGAACGTCCAAAATTTGCCTTCACTGAAGTTAACATCGTTGCTGTGAGACAACTAATTCTCAAAGATCAGCATGTAATATATCGGGAGAAAGAGGCTTTATTAGGCATCTTAGGGAAAACCATTCATAAGATTTTTCATTAAGAGTTTGGTGTGAGAATGCTAGTTTCCCGCTTGATCCCCCATTTGCTTTCCCACGATCAAAAGGTGGGTCGCGGCAAATGGTGTAAGAAAATTCTCCCAAGGCTAGATTGGGGAGAGTCAAATCTCGTCTACGATATCATCAGTGATGAAGAATCATGGGTCTATGCTTACAATCTTGATTCCAAACAACATTCAAGAATATGTATCTTTCAAAACAAGGCGAAGCTGACCGAAGTTTTTCGCTCTCAAAGCATTTCAAAGGAGACGGTGGCCTCGATCGTCGCAAAAAACTCGCCATGTTGCAACAATTGAACTTGGTGTTCGTGGAACGATTAATGAAGAATAGTATACAACAGTTTGTTCATCAGAAGTCATTTCCAAACTTAGTAAATCTCACCCTGAGCGACGCGTCATCTAACACTATGACAATGCGAGCTTACACAGCGTTCGACATACGATTCAGCAATTGAAGAATAAAAACATTAAATAAATTGACCAAACCTGGTACAGACCTGACCTAAACCCTAGAGAATCCTTTACAATACATAAAATTAAAAAAAAAACTTTGTTGTCAAAGATTCTAGTCCGGTGAAGGAGCAGTTGATGCTTCAAGTGAGCCTAATTGAACACCCTCACTTTGGAGTGACATTAATACTTAAAAAACTAATTCGAGCAAATGGAAAACTGCATTAATCTACGTTATAAATACTCTTTAAAATAATAACAACGACAAAAATGTTGTAGTTCTGTTTTTTTCTTCAAACGACAAAACTTAAAAGGCGGCCCTCGTACCTGCCCTCATAAGTTATTAAAACAATTGCCAATTAAGAGATACTTCTTTGAAGCTAAAAAATTGTGTTATACATTTTCTTTTCAAACATAATTATAAAATTCTGCGAATCCCATAAGCTACAGACACAGCTTCATTAATATTTCAGAAAACTCTAAAAGTATGGTGCGGTTATGTCAAAGATGTCTACGGTGACTACTCGAAGGGCTGCAGCCTCTGGTTTGGAAGCAAAGCTGAAACAGTAGGCTCTAGAGGATCTGGAGCTATCAAGAAAAGAGTGCTCTAATCTTCTTAGTGAACAGGGACAGAATGAGGAATAAATTAAAGGCGTTGTACAGCGTAACACTCATCTCAAGAAGGAGTTGGCTGACTTACACGTCTGCTAACTGTCTGAAGTTCTCATTATTTTAAAGTCAAATTTTCAAATTTCTTTTTATCGGACTACATGATTTATGGGTTAGTACAAATTACTTAAAAAAAATTGTGTCTTTAATAAAACATACACAATAAGTTTAGGCAATATTATAATCATTATTACATATTAACATATTGTCATGTATCTTAGTGGCACTCCGTGCGAACGCGATCCAGAGGGGGTGTCGATAACGACTTCGGTCATAGTTCGCACGAAGTATCGCAATATGGGCGCAAGCGGATCCTCTGCTACCATCATCCCCTGCTCCGTCTCATCAGTGACGTCACTTTCTTCCGCACGAGCGCATGAAAACTACAGTGTGTGTTGTTATTAATAACATTTTTAATACAATTTGTAAGACTTTCCATAGTCTGATTTTAGGAGATCGCTAAAAAGCCGAAGCGGCGAGAGAACATCAAAAAGAACATGTTCCGTTTGACGTCATTATTCTATGAATATGACGTCAAATTACCGTCATAACTATTGATGCAAACTCTATTGACCTGATAAAAGAAGATAAGCAATCTGTTTTACGTAATTCCTCTTAGGGATTTAGGAATACCGGGAAAATGCCTGTTGGTCAGATTAGTCAGCCCATTCTAACTATTGATATCAACCGCTTTCGATATTGCAGGCTTGAATCACCTGATTGTCCGATAAAAATAATGATTCCATGCTTCGGAAGAAGGCACGTTATGCCGTTGGTCCCGACTTCTTCCTAGCGTTTATCCCGTTTCTATGCGGGGTCCGCTTTGACCATGATCCAGGATTTGGCAAGTCTGGTTACTGCAGTGGTATCATTGCATTCAATACAAAATAAACCGACTTCAAAAAAACCGTAAACACAAAAATAAACTAAAAATTAAAAAATAATTCCTAATATCTATTACCTCATACTGTAATTTTAGATATAGTTTAATTTTGCATATTATTGTATTAACAGTTTGTTACTATATTTCTAAGTGAGATTTTTTTTTTTGTTGTTGCTGAGTTGTTTAATTTTATTTATGTCCATTAATACTTTAACCATTTACTACCAGAATGTAAGGGGACTTAATTCAAACATAGCTGAGGTACGTAGACAAATAATAAATAGCAGTTTTGATGTATATGTGTTTACTGAGACTTGGCTCAACAGTGGTTGTTTCGATGGCGAAATTTTCGACAGTGGATATAGTGTGTATAGGCGGGACCGCGAAACATCGGCTTCCACTAAAAAAAGAGGAGGTGGTGTGCTTATAGCAGTGTCCAACCAATATATGTCATCGCGGCTTATGGAGTATGAAAGTGACTGCGAAGATCTGTGGGTTTCAGTATCATCCCAAACTAGAGGAAAGGTATCGCAAGTTAACATCTGTGCGGTATATTTGCCACCACCAGTAACAATAAATAATTTGAAATTGTTTGTCGACAAAGCAAGTTCCAATCTACAAATACAGAAAAAACAGGTATGTACCCTAATCGCTGGAGACTTTAACATGAGTGGCATAACTTGGAGAAAAAACTATGACGATGATACACTTACTATGACTCCCGCGGACTATGGAAATTGTGAATTATTGTGCAACCTAATTGACTTTTTGACACTCCATGACTTTAAGCAGTTTAACAGTGTAGCAAATATAAACAACAAAGTCTTGGATTTATTATTGTGTAATCGTGAAGTGCTGGATGTAAAATAATGCCCGCAACCTATTCGAAATGTGGATACCTTCCATCCACCAATCGAAATGAGACTAAAAATTATGATCACACCTACAAAAAAATCAGTCCCTGTAAAACGTCACAACTTTTATAAGGCAGATTATACGGCAATTAACATTGCATTAGAATCTGTCCAATGGATAGAAGAGTTCAGTACGTGTAGAGATGTGAACGACATGCTAGCTAGATTTTATCAAATTCTACACCACACGATTACAGAACATGTTCCTATGACCACAAGCAGAAAGGGTTCTCACCCGGTATGGTTCACCCCAGAACTTATATTCCTCCTTAAACAAAAGTGGAAGTTCCACAAAAAATACAAGAAGTATGGTAATCCTCTTCACAAAATTGAATTTGAGTTTCTGCGAAAGGACTGTGCGAGAAGGATCAATGAGTGTTACAGCGACTACATCTCTGCAATCGAAAGTGACATAAAGAAAAACCCTAAACGCTTTTGGACGCACATCAAGAACCTGAGAAAGAATAGCTCGTCATATCCATGCACTATGACGTATAGCAACATTGTCTCATCAGACATAGATCGTATCCCTAACCTCTTCGCGGCCCACTTTTCTTCAGTATATGAGAATTGTGATAATCGAACTGCAACTAATCAGAACTGTAACGTAGCATCACAACTTTCTGAGGGTCTTGACATAATTGGCCCAATGCAGTTCAGCATAGCTGCGGTCAAGAAAAAGCTTGAGATACTGGATGTTACTAAAAGTGCAGGCCCTGATAATATACATCCACTTTTTTTGACTAACTGTGCAACCAATCTGGCACCACCTTTGACGATGCTGTATAATCGATCGTTGAAAACGGGCACATTTCCTGACATATGGAAACAGGCAAGAGTAGTGCCTGTTTATAAAACTGGAAAAAGGGAGTGCGTAACCAATTACCGGCCTATATCCATCCTATCGGCAATGGCAAAAGTATTTGAATCCTTGGTACATCCAGAATTGTACAACCATATCCATAAATACATTTCTACTCATCAACATGGATTTATGGCGAAACGATCAACTAACACCAACCTGATGCTTTTCGCATCGGAACTCATGGATGCAGTTGATCAGGGACTACAGGTCGATGCAGTTTATACTGACTTTTCCAAAGCATTTGACAAAGTCAACCACAAGATCCTTCTGGAAAAGCTGTCCGCATTTGGAGTGGTAGGTAATTTGCTGGATTGGTGTGAATCCTACCTCATGGGCCGTCCGTCTAGGGTGGTTGTCGATGGTAAACAATCTGCACCATTTTTTGCGCTTTCAGGCGTGCCTCAGGGTTCAATTTTGGGTCCACTATTTTTTAACGTTTTTATCAACGACATCTGTAGGAAAATCAAGCATAGCAACATTTATCTTTTTGCAGATGACCTGAAGCTTACGAAGACAATTTCATGTATTACAGACTTTGAAAAATTACAGAAGGACCTAGATGCACTCCAGGATTGGTGTGGTGATAATGGGATGTTCCTGAATGCCAAGAAATGTCACCACATCAAATTTACTAGAAAGCGCAATAAATTCATGTCTGAATACACTATAGCGAACGAACGCCTTGAGGAGGTATCAGTTGTTAGAGACTTGGGTGTGCTATTGGATACTCAGTTACGGTTCACTTTCCACATGGATAAAATTATAAATGATGCAAATAGATCTCTTGGTTTCATCTTAAGAAGCACCAAAGGCTTTAGAAATCCACATTCCATCATTTTGCTGTATAACAGCTATGTGCGAAGCAGGCTTGAATATTGCAGTACAGTTTGGTGTCCTAGCTACAACGTACACATTGATAGGCTTGAGAGAGTACAGAAGAAGATGTTGCGCAGCTTGTCATTCCGTTTCAGACCTCCTAGAAACGTGAAATCCTACGCTGAAAAGCTAAAGCATTTTAAGATAGATTCCCTCTCTGTGCGACGTACCTGCATGGACATGTCCTGTTTGTACAAGCTGGTGAACAACAATATTGACAGCCCTGAATTGCTAAAAAAACTAGATTTTAACATTCCATCTCGTTTGCCGCGTCACCCCACTGATTTTTTCAAAAATAAGCTCTATAGAACCAATTTGGGTCGCAGCTCGCCTGTTTTCCGCTTGTCTCGTTTATACAACGATTTAAAGAAATTGCCTGAGCTTGATATATGTTTTTTAAGTCTCAGGAAATTCATATATACTTTAAAGACAAACGTACCTCGGCTGATAAGATAATGTCTATCATTATACATATTAATCTTTTTGAATATCTTTGTTAGCTTCTTCATCTCATTTTTTATAAGTACATACTTTTTTTTTATACTGTTGCATGTTGTGGTTATCTATAATTATAAGTGCAGTTAAGGATTCAACCTGTGTAATTGTGTTATTGTAGATGTATTGCTGTAACTTATGTTGATAATCCAATAAATAAATAAATTTTCCTAAACTAGGTTTATTTTTTTTTTAAAAAGTCAGTTTATTTCATTATTTTTAGTTGTGTAAAAGCGTTGTGAACTTAATTATTAATAGGAACTTAGTTGTTGTTAAGAGTGAATGAGAGTGTGGATTAATTTTTTGTTCTCGCGTGAAGGCCCAGCGAGACTTCTCGGCGAAATTTCTCGCCGTGGGTCTGGATGTAATATACACAAGTATCACGTTAGCCCTACATACATTCGATCGACCAATTGCAGTTCTGCCTTCCAACTCCTAACCGTTAAGGAGTACTGTACCTTCATCATCAGCACAGTAGCATCAGATGTTGATTCAAGCATACCTCACAAGCAATATGTAAGCCCTACATACTACTAAATAGTTTCCATCGACCAAATTGCAGTTCTGCCTTCCAACTCCTAACCGGTTATTCGGTCGGTTTATTTTGTATTGAATGCAATGATACTTATCACAATGCATGTAATATGTCGCCAGTCAAGCATGACTGGACGTGCCCACGATGCAATTCGTGACGAACTTTGCATTGCACTCGAGAAAAGCGTTAGTGAAATAATTAAAGAGAATCAAAAGTTGCGCTCAGATATAAACGACCTTACGAACCTATTATATATCATGGACCACATGAGAAAATTTGATAAAAGAAAATAAAGAAAAAATATACTTCAAGAAAAAATTCTAAATATTTAACCAATCAAATGGGTATCTAAGGATAGGTCTTTAAAAATGATGTTTTTATGTTTTTAATATTTTTTTTTTATAGTGAATACTTTGCGTGACCCTTCAGCTCATTTAGCAACTAAGATTATTATGTAGATTTTATGATTTTTTCCATGTTCATTGTTTATTGAATAAAGTTTTATTATTATTATTATGTTCTTTTGGAGATTTCGGGTCCACAGGGACGCGGTCCTTTAAAGCATGCGTGGAGCCAAAGCGCAGAGGCTTTTTTGTACCGTTTGATCTAAATGAGATATGTACATCTGCCGGTTTCTATCGCTGACCAAATACAGATCTAGTCGAAGGCAGCACTCAGCAAAGGCAAGAACTTTTGCAAAAATAAAAGTAAAACAAAATCCCGTTGTATTAAGTGCAGTTCAATGGTATGGTTAACTGGACTATGGGTTGAGCCAGCGGACGTCTACCATGCATATGTCTTAATGTCTGTTCTCCTAGCAGACAGTGACTTGTCTCCCACTGGATGGGCCCCAGAAAAATAGCCGACGCTTTGGCACGAGGGCAACATTGTCGTGGTCGGCTCAGCGTGTGAAGAGGTGCCACCGCTTTCTGCTCGGTGGTTGACCACCTCACCAATTCGCGGCTTACGCATATTTCATTTTCACCCTGCGAGCATTTAGCTCTTGCGCTTGCGACGCGAAAATTCGAAACACCCCTGATATTCATACATTTTAAAGACAAACGGCGGGTGATGATATCTACACATAAGGCCAGACGGCGGATACTACGTTTTGTTCTTTTAACGATGTTGTTAAATCTTGATGTGAAATCTTAAATATATATATTTTACTAGCGGGCGTTTCCGCACACATAGTGTTATTATAGCTTAAAGCCTCCCTCGACAAATGAACTATCCAAAACAAAACACACATTTCTGTGGACTTGTCTCTACCCGTGGAGACACCGGTGGGGACAAGTACACAAACCGGACTTTATTCAATTTAAACTAGTAGTTCCTGAGATAAGCGCATTCATTCAAACAAACAATTTCTTAAGATTTATTACGAGTATATTATCTATTATAGTATATTTATCTATTGATTTCACAGATAGCTACCTGCACGTCGTGATGGTTATCGAGTGAGTCATAGGTAATACGAAAATAAAACACTAGGTTTCGGTATAATAATATTATATTATATTTTTTTTTAATTTTTAATTACAGTTTGGGCGCACTTGCCTGTTATATATTAAACTGCATACTATTACATTGAAGATTTAGTTACTATGACACTTTCAGATTCATCCATAATATCACTGTTTATTCAATTCGTTGATAACTAATACATTAATGTATTCATTTGAATTGTATATCACGGTAAACGTATAAATATATATATTTTCTTTTATTTTTCAATTTTTGAGAGGTTTTATCGTCGAGAACAGTGTCCTTAATTGGTCTTAAAAATAACGCCATGTAGTCCAAATCGGTTAAGCCGCGGGCGAAAAGCTAGTTACATCTACAACTCACTTAACCCTTGTCTATTATAAATAATAATATTATCCTTGTGGTCGTTTTTCACTTCAATTGCTTCTTTTACCAGCAGTTCCTGCACAAAGAAAACGGTGAAGAATTATGTGAGTATTCTGTTCATTATTCATTAAGAATTACTCTTTGGAACACAAGAATTGCCTAGCCCCAAACTAAGCCTAGCCCCAAACTAAACTCGAAGCTTGTACTATTATGGATGGCTAGACATACCTAAATATTTTTAATTCGTACAAATATACTTAAAAATTTAAATTTAACACCCAGTCCAATAAAAACACACATGTTCATGCACACAAATGTTTACCCTGTGCGGGCATCGAATCCGCAACCTCTTGATAAAGTAGGCAACTTTCTAATATTTCACTTGAATAACAACATTCTGAATGATAAAACACCGATTTCGAATCAAAAATAATACATTATATTATAACACATACATAATACCAATCATTCTAAGATATAGTTATAGAGATATCTAAGATATTTATAAAATGAAGCTAAAGAGTTTGTTTGATTGTTTGAACGAGCTATTCTCAGAAAGTACTGGCCCGTTATGAAAAAATATTTTTGTGTTAGATAGTCCATTTGACGAGGAAGGCTTAAGAACTTAGTATATACCTATGTGCGCGGAAACCGAAAATCACGCGGACGGAGTCGCAGGCGGCCACTAGTCTAAGATTTAAGACATGTTTTGCACTAGTGTCTGGGTTAATTTTGACTCTTAGCCTTATATGGGATGCCATCGTTGGTTTAAATATAAAATAATGAAAAAAGATAAGGAAATAACCAATATATTTTCCGCATGTGGGACAGTAATGGCACAATTCCTTCCATGAATCGATTAAGTATGGGATCCAAGAACACAACATACATCTAAAACAAAATTCAATATATATTAATTAAATCTATACTAATATAATAAAGGGGGAGAGTTCCTTTTTCCTAACGTGCTAATCTCAGGAGCTTCTGATTGGAATTGAAAAATATTTTTTGTGTTTGATATTACATTGCTCAAGGAAGAATTTAAGCTATAACATAAGTAGTATAACACTATGTGAGTGGAAAACGAATCGCGCGGATGGAGTCGCGGGCGGTCGCTAGTCTATACAAATATTATAAAGAGGAAAGGTTTGATTTTTTGTTTGTTTGTTTGTTTGTATGAATTGAATAGGCTCCGAAACTACTTGGCAGATTTGAAAAATTCTTTCACTGTTGGAAAGCTACATTCACCCGGAGTAACATAGGCTATATTTTATCCCGGTACGGGAAGTAGTTCCCCCGGGACGCGGGTGAAACCGCGTGACGGGCCGCTAGTTGAATAATAAAAGAGATGGCTCGAAAAGCCCAGCTTCAAAAGAAAGTCTGGTGGTGTTAATAGCCTCATTACCATGGTGATATTTTAAAGAAAAATGTTCACATAACTTACCCACAGCAAAACATGAATACCGCAACAACATGCGTCTTGGTGGAAAAGGTACGTTTCACCGTCGTTGTGACCTGTCGATTGCATTTCTTACACAGAGCCGACTGTGGCTGGGATCCGAACACTGGACCTTGCGCACTGGACGTAGTGACCGGTGCCACTATTACTGTAGGCAAATTTCTGGCCTCTGCTACTCTGAAAGATCTGTCATAAGATGGACGATTGTCCTGAAGTCTTCTCCTAAAAAAAGGCGCCATTGCTGCAAGAATATAAATGCAAGAATATAAAATTGAGGGAGTACCACTGCGAAAGGATGAGATACAGATTGATCTTGGAGTTCATATCGCTAAAAATCTTAAATGGGAACATCACATCACTGCTATGACTAAAAAGGCTAACAGTTCCATTTACCTCATCAGAAAAGCGTTCGGTTATTTAACGCCGGAAATGATGCTTAAAATATACAAGACATACGTACGACCGATCTTAGAATACGCCTTCCAAATCTGGAGCCCATATTTCAAAAAAGACATAGAATTGCTGGAGAAGGTGCAAAGAAGGTTTTCGAAAGTTCCAAAAGCTTTAAAGAACAAAACATATGAGGAAAGACTGAAATCGTTAAATCTTACAACTTTAAAAGAGCGCAGAGAACGAGGAGACCTAATAGAGACATACAAAATACTACATGGTCATTATGATGTCATAAATTTGGAAGAACTCTTATTCAAATACTCCCAAAACACACACTTAAGAGGGCATCATCTCAAACTGTCAAAGTCTCGGTCTCTGAACAATCCACACAAACACTTTTTCAGTAACAGAGTGGTTGATGCTTGGAACAAGTTGCCAGCAGAGGTGGTTTCCGCACAGAACACAAATATATTTAAAAACAGATTAGACAAATATTTAACTGGAAGAAGTTAAACCACGAGGTGGAAATAGTAGGATACAGGCTATTATCAGTGTTGTCACTGCCTGCCTGTCAATAAATAAATAAATAAATAAATAAAAATATATTCAATAGTAATAGTACATATAAGGAACTGAAATGTAGAATAGCGACGATTACAAAGTCGCATTTACATTACTAACAAATTATATTAAATCGGGACTAAACGCGATATTAATATAGTTAAGATGCGATGCTGCAGCCATGGTCGCAAGCGGACTGGGCGGTGTGTATAATAATATCGCGTTTAGTCCCGATTTAATATTATTTGTTAGTAATGCCACGCGAAAGTTGAAAGTCTTAGCATTTACATTACTTTTAGTAAGACATGCACCTGTTCACTCTCTATAAATTTTAATACCAATGGACAGAAGTTTAGAGAGATAGTTAAAAATAATTTATATTATATACATTTTATTTGATAAATTTAATGTTTATTAAATGATAAATTCATCAATTTACAAGAGATTTCCGCCAGCATCTTCCAATTTGTGGAACAGGCTACAGTTTTCCACTGAAATTTAAATAAAATTAACTATTTGTGGCCGCCGAGGATCGGGCTGAGTGGAGAGCCCTAGGAAAGGCCTTTCCTAGACATAGGTCTAGCAGTGGACTGTGATCGGCTGTTGTTGATGATGATGATGATGATCCATTTGTTACTTTCTTGTACCTAATGTACATTTTCAAGCCAATATAAATCAAAATATTCCTTTTTATAATATCACTTTTACAATAGACTCTGGTTTCTTAATAAACGGGTACCGCACAACAATAATTGTGCAAAATATACAGGGTCTATGAATGATTTGTTAGTGTAGGAACACAACAGGTCGAAATTACGCGACCGGAATTCGGCGGCAATGCATTTTCTATTCAAAATTACGCGACTTAATTTCGGCATAGTGCGTCATCCTCCATTTACGTATACACACTAGGCGGAAAAAACGGTCTGGTCTGTTTCTTCACTTATTTGCTGGCCAAACAATATTAACAGATAGTGAATTTCCTGTAAACCAAAATTGTCGCCAAGTATTACAAAATAGGTATAGATTCCTTGGTACTTAAGATAACGTGTTATCAGATTGGAAAAGAAACATTTAGTTATCTAGTTTTCACGTTATTTTTATCAGGAAGGCACATGTTTGATAAATTGTAAATCGGAAACAGTTTTGACCTATTTGCTTGCATGCGATACAATATTGGAGTAGACAATTTAGATTTTGTTTATATGTAGGTTAGAGCAGTTTATATGTATAGTCTGTGGGCTAGAGCGTTGTGCTCAAACTACACGTTCACTTTGTGTTGGTTTTCCAAGTTTGGTTGGGACATTGCAGACTTGTATCACCTGATTGTCCGATAAAAATGATAATTCCTTGCTACTGAAAGCACGCTTAGCCGTTGGTCCCAAATATGTTCTGCATAAAGTCTGGGTTCCTTTGTAGCGGGCAAAGGAAACCAGACCATTTGGAGGTCCTACGGAAGTCTGGTCGCTCCATTGTAATAACCGGGCCTGTTAATTCAGGATCGTAGTCTAAGCGTACCCTGGGCTCCAAGGCAAAGCCAAAAGATGCAACCGGGAGAGGCGCAAGGATGATAATGATAAGGATTTAGCTCTGATTTCTAAAATAACAGCTGGGTTACATAAAGGACTTGGCATTCTCTCAACTAGGCAAACTTTAGGGATGTACGTATTCTTACAGCTTACTCGTACCTACTACACGTCGTTAGCGACACCAAACAAAACCAAACAAACATGTGAGTCTTCTAACTTCGTTCACGTTTATCTTTAAATATTTATACAATATGTATGAAACATTTTGTAAAGAAATATACTTACTGAGTTATCAAACTAAACAGTTGATTTAGAAATACATCCAATCAATTTAAAGTATTTGTATATGCAGTTTATGGACATGTACATAATTATTGTTGAAATCATAAAACAGCGATGTAAATCGGTTTGCAGGTAGGTCATGGGCTCATCGAAATATATTTTTAGACCATCCATTTCACCAGATTAATATTTAATTTCTTAATCTTGAGTTCTAATCATGCTGGCTATTTTGCTGAATCATTATTTATGATCTCGGTAAATGTTTACAAAGTTTTAACAACACTTGACAGGAAGATACGTTGTGATCTATTATCTTTTTAATTGTGACCATAAATGTCTGCCATAAAGTGAATGTGTTGCTTTCTAAAAAGGTCATATAGAAACTCATTCACACCTCAGATTTCAATCATGTTTTTATACAAATTAGTTACAAAATATAATGAATTTATTTCATTATAAATAATATTCATAAATAATTAAATTAATAATAATAATAATTATATTTGATTTCATTTGATTAAATAGCCGCTGTATACAGAGTCATAAGATTTCTATATATAATATCTGAGAAAATATTGTAAGCACTGACACATTGTTAGTTTTCAATTTTCTTGGTTATCGACCTGTATTAATATTCCTATAAGTAATTAAGAATTTTATGCCTATCATACAATTATTTAACATAACATATTTGCAAAAGTACCTTTCAAATGTATATTATACATACAGTAAGTAAAAAAATTATACCACAAGTTTTTTTTAGAGTATTGTTTTATTGAAAACTAGCGGTCTGTCCCGGCTTTGCACAGGTGGTCAAAATTTTACTAAATAGAAATAAATAATTATATACCTTGTTCTCAGTAATAATGCAGCTTTCTAGTGGAATAGAATTCTCGAAACAGGTCCAGTAAATTTTGAGTTTATTCGTTACGTACAAAAATACAATTCTTTGAAAGAATTGAATTTTTATGTAAGTTATAAAACTATTATAGATAGAAGGTTCATTAGATGCTAAAAAGTAAAATAAATAGAAAATTATAATATCTTCGGAAGAGAATGCTTGAAAAAAGTAAATTAAATTAGTGTAACTACATATGTAGTACATGATAGAGCATGCAAATATGAACAAAATAGAGCAAAATAAAACATCATATTTATCAAATTAACACATCGGCAATACTCAACTTGTTAAAAAACTATTGTTAATACTAACAAGATACAGATTGTAAATAACAATAACTAACATAAAATGGAACATAACGACATTACATGAATTATAACAAAAAAAATATTTATAAAGACACTTTTAAAATGTTATGTAGGACGCCCTCAGGCCAAGTGGAGTAACGATTTACGCAAGATGGCTGGCATTACCTGGATGCGTGTCGCCGGGGATCGGGTTGACTGGAGAGCCCTAGGTGACTTCTATGTCCAGCAGTGGACTGCGGTAGGCTGATGATGATGATGATGATGGCAGTATAGGGAAATCACCCATTCCCTTAAAGATAGAAGTCCTTCTGCCGAGCGGGTGATCTAGTTCGGGGACCGAAGTTCCTACTATACTGTGTTGGTGTAGTCGTGTATATGCTAAGTCGCGGCGGAAACTCTGCTAGTGTGATGAAGGTTTGTATGGAAATATCGCAGTGCGTGTCAGCGCCATCTGTTGAGTAGTATCGGAACTTCTTCTTCTTTTCGTGTCGATGGCGAAAACAAAACTAATCCCAACTAATATCCCAACTAATATTATAAATGCGAAAGTAACTCTGTCTGTCTGTCTGTCTGTCTGTTACGCTTTCCCGCTTAAACCTCGCAACCGATTTTGATGAAATTTGGTACAGACAATCTTTAGACCCTGAGACAGAACATAGGCTACTTTTTATTTCGAAAAAAAAGAAATCCACGCGGACGGAGTCGCGGGCGGCCGCTCGTATAAAATAATTAAATAGATGTTGACTTCAGTCTTTTCTTCTGTCGCTTGTCCTGGTTATCAAGCTGAGTAGGTACCGACATAGGTTGCACAATACGGGCAATAATGGTCGATATTCTTGCAAGTGTTGAAGCAGTACAGCATACATACGCAGGGCCAGAAACTGAAAACAACAACATTTGTTGATTAATTAACAGAAACACTATTAAAAACAGGACTTTTTATATAATAATTTTTATATAAGGGAATATAAATAGACGAGCGTATCACTAACTGTTAGTGATAAAAGTTTGACGACCCGCTTGGTGTAATGGTCAAGATGTTGCCTATTACGCAAGAGGTCGCGGGTTCGATCCCCGCACAGGACAAACATTTGTGTGCACGAACATGTCTGTTTGTCCTGGTCTGGATGTTATATATATCTATTTAAGTATATTTGTAATACCACTGTTGATTCTGATGTCTGTAACACAAGTGCTTAAGCTACTTAACACGGGGTCAGATCAATGTATGTAATGTTGTGAAATATTTATTTATTTATTATTTATTATTAAAAGTATTGCTGGGCAATCAAAGGCCTCCATAATTTGAAATCTGTTATAGCTACAAATATGGCTTTTGTATGAAAAACCGACTCAAATTAGACCTATCCAAGAGTCATACATGTTTGTATGTAGAAAATATAAATAAATACATTTCTTAGACTAACAAACCCATTGCCGAGCCCCAAATTAAGCTCAAAGTTTATACTGTGAAAGCTCGGGAACGGAAAGAAATACTTAAATACTGTAATAGTATACATCCATAACATTTGCCCCTTAGGATTCGAACCCGCAACCCTTGGTTTTGTAGCCAAGTACTGTTAAATCTACAGTTCAATTTTTTTCATTTTCATTTCTGATGTTTAAACATAAACAAAAGTTGTTATTTTTTTTGTAATCCCACTGTATGCTTTTAAGTTAATACTTCATCTTAATCATCTTTAGCACTCTGCAAATTACACTGCGCTTTTTTGGACACTTGCTTAAACGCGTTATCTTCTCCAGAACTCGTTTACCCCAACGGTTGTCAGTGTAGCGGATTATATGGCCAGCCCATTGCCATTTCATCTTGCTAATCCGTAAGCTATTTCAATGATCTTACGGTACCCATGGAACAAATAATACTTTTCATTAAATAATAATAGATGGTCTAGTGGTTTAAGTACCGGGCCTTGGTCTCGAGGTCCTGGGTTCGATTCCGGGTCGGGCAAACTTTGTGTTGATTTTTCTGAACACAGCCCGGGTTTGTGATCACCAATCCGCATTTGACAAGCGTGGTGATTAAGCCGAAACCCATCTTTGTAACGAAAACATGATTTCAAATGATGGAGGCCTTTGCCCTGCAGTGGGACATTAATAAGCTGATACTTTTTTTTTATAAATAAACCTTCTCCTTCTTCCTAGCGTTTAACGTTAGATTAGCGTTTTTTAATAAATAAATATCTTACCCAATCAAACATAAGGCCAAAGCACACAGATGGGTCTTAGTCGAAGACCTGTACAATAGTTCCGTAGCCATAGTTCTTTCGCAATTCTTGCATACCATTGAATGGGGCTTCGGTCCCATCGGAGGTCGTGGAGGTATACCCCCAGTAAAGGGGGGGTCCTTAGGCGAATAGTGTATGGTTAAACCTGGTTCGGTGGAGACCACTTGGGGATATTCGGGAGCTGGAATGACGTTGAATTGATAGTTAGAATAATGTACAGGTAACTTGAAAATACCAGTTGTAATAAAGAGACTGGTCAGGATTATAGTCATAGCGTGTTGGTACCCTGGGTTCCAAGGCAATGGCCGACGAAGCAACCAACCAGGAGAAGCGCTAAAATGAAGGACACAATGGACCTCAGTTGAGACGATGGCCGACTAACTTTTCTGCACATCTATAATACCCTCCGGCCGTATTCGGCCATGGCGGCCGATCTTACGATCAGCCAGGTACGCAGGATATATTATAGTGCACAAGTGAGTGCGCAAGCACAGGTGCACTCCCTCTTCCTTCACTCTCATAATTCGGTGGGACAGCAATCTGACACGACCGTAGAGAGATCAGGCGCAGGACCAACGGCTTAACGTGCCTTCCGAAGCACGGAGGAGCTCGAGATGAAATTTTTCGGTCACCCATCCGATGACTGGCATCTGCGAACGTTGCTTAACTTTAGCAACCGCAGGCCGAGTGCGCTAACCACTGCGCCATCGAGCTCCTCAATCACATCACACATCTATACTAATATAATAAAGCTGAAGTGAGAGTGAAGAGTCACCTATAGGAGTGACCAAGCTTATTTATCAGTTAGAAAATTCTACCGATAGGAAAGCATCTTTGTGTGATGCACGTTAATCATTTGCCCTTGTTAGTGTGGGAAAAGCAAAGCACTCCATAATCTTCTTTGCACTGCAGATTTGTGAAACACTCATTTCTTCTGCATAGGTACAAGCTTTTTTGCTTAGGTGCTAGAGTAGTCACTAATTGCGCTGGCATTCAGCCGATTGGCATGACTGATAACCTTTGGACTTTCATTGCATTCAACTCAAAATAATTAAAGTTTAGTCAATTTTGCCATTTCTGAAAGTCTTGTATACTTATTTTGAAAAATTTAATCTATTTATTTAATTTCCCATTTCTGACACGGAATTATTATCATAATGGTTTTAAAAGATAAATAAATATTTACTAGTTGCTAAATTTTACCAAATATTTTAATCCTTGAGAAAAAATGCTAAAACGCTTTGATAAAACCACTCTTGAGATAAATAGTTATGTTTGAAAACAAATAGGTAAGTACTTACATTTAGTTTGTGAATCCATTGTATCTGACACTAGTCGACGATTGTGAGGTTTAAAACAAATTATCCTACACCTGTGACTATTTTATCATCCTCAAAAGTAAATGTTAGAGGGATTAATTGATAACAAATAGATTACTGGATTTATCAGTTTGTGACGCGCGCAATTATCGTAGAACCAAACACTATGTTTAAGTCGTATCATCACCAACGCCTATTAAAACATCTTTAACACCTATGTAAAGTATCAATAAGTTAATTCCATATAATAAAATAGATAAATATTCTAATTTATTACACACAGTAGTGTATTGGAATCAATATGGATAATTTTGAATAGATATAGAGAGAATAGATATAGATATAGAGAGGTAAGCAAACGACCCTTGTTTGGGCTGCGGAGGTCAGACGACAATCGCTCCAATGTCATCACCAGGCTTGTATAGACGAAGCGTAGTCTGGGCTCCGAGACAATGTCCGAGGATGCAACCGGGAGAAGCGCTAAGATGATAAAGATGATGATGATAGAGGTAAACAAACTATTACTATCCTAGAAGAAGTTAAGTTGTTACAGCCAAAATGTTTAATTAAATAAACTTGTCTGTTTAGCCAGATTTTGAATACTAAGAAGGATTTTAATGGTTATAGAAAAATGACTTAAGGTCTAGCCTTATATAGGTTATTTATTTATATGAATGCTTCAAGATCGTTCAAAAGGCATAACTTTGAGCTATTTGAACTAATCCCATCAGACATTGTTTTAATTGCAAGTAGACCTGACTAATTGATATCTAAAGAATTGAATAATATAAATTAGCAGAGCGCAGGGTTTGAGGGTTTGAGACTGTTCATAAGAAAGAGAAGGAAACATCATCATCATCATCCTAGCGCCTCTCCCGGTTGCATCCTCGGCCATTGCCTTGGAGCCCAGGGTACGCTGCGACTATGATCCTGAATTGACATGCCTGGTTATTACAAAAAGGAGAAGGAAACATATTATTTAATTTTAATGGTTAATACATTTTATTATGACTCAAACAACTTTATAAATAATCACATCACAAGACATTAAAGCTTCGCGTTACATAAAAACACTTAATAATATTTTAAGTGCGATATATAACTGAGTGCGACATTTTCACATTATACTCGTACAACTTTTGAATAATACAGCTTTTACGTTCGATTTGTTTCGAAAATCGTGTCAAGCCATCTGCATCTGACTATAAAATAATTTAATAATAGGTATCAATAAAAATATTTTTTTTATTAAATAATAACCCTAGATCTAATACTTTCCTATGTTACCCCAGTTACAAAAAACTTTTACAAGAAGATAATTGACTGGATTATTATGCAATTTACATGAAATGAAAAGTAACTTATAGGTACTAAAATTTATTTCCGTACTGATTTTTATTAAATAAAGAATTTGAATTAAAATTTGACAATAATTGAATTGAAAAACCATTTCAAAAGTTTTACAATTTTTTTTTACTGCTTCAAATAACTTGTCCATTTTGACAAAGGCTAGCTGCTAGACTGCTGCAGTGAACATAAAAAAACGTCGCTTAGATAGCGCTGTAAGACGAATATTGAAAGATATTTACAAAGGAAATAATAATCTTATTAATTAACACATAATCAATTTACAATCAATGCACTCGACAATCTTTTGTAAGCCCATTTAAATCTGATAAAGATTAACGATGACCTTTATTTTAAATCCTGTGCGGAAAAACGATCAAAATTCTTCAGTCCATTTTCGTCTTAATATGTAAAGTTTATGATTCAATGTCAATTGACGAGCTTTATCAGTTGGTTATATGATCTGATATGTTGTTTACTGAAAATTTTACATTGGACAACGAAGTGTGGGAACACACTAAACGGAAAAAACGCGACCAAAGTGCGACGGCAATGCATTTTCAATACAAAATTACGCGACGTAATTTCGGCATGGAGTGTACACGATCGCTTACTAGAATTTAAAATCATCGAAGTTCATCCACGAAAAATTTATTATGTTTAAATTGATAATATTTACAGTGATAATACTGTTAAAATAAAAACATACAGAAAAATCACCGTAGAGGAATCTTAACGTGATAATATTTCACTACCGCACTTGACTTTTTGTGATTTTATATAAATAGTTTGCATTATCAAAGAAAATCAGTTTATTTTTAATCTCTGACAGGGAGTCAGCGCCTCTCTTAAGAGATTATCTTAGTTCGAGATAGCTTAATATGAACTATTTCCTTAAACTATTACATAACCACTTTTCCTAATTATATTAAACCATTAACAATCATATTTAATGCATTCTTCACTTCTATTCTTGCCTGATTATTAGACTACTTGCTTCCTAGTTTGTTAGTTGAAGAGCTTGTCATTGTAAGTGCCGAGGTAGGAGTTGCAGTTTGGACAGTAATGGTCGATGTTCTTGCAGGAATCCATGCAGTATGGAATGCATGCGCAGCACCAGCATCTACGAACAAAAGAATCATTATTGAATTAAATAAATAAATTCATTAGACTCATCATCATCCTAGCGCTTGTCCCGGTCGCATCCTCGGCCATTGCCTTGGAGTCCAGGGTCCACTTTCCTGCTCTTTATCCTCCACTTCGCACGATCTTTGGCATCCTGCGTAGTAAGGCCATCGACACGCATGTCAAAATAAATAAATTACGCTCAAACACCAATTGCCTAGCCCAAAATAAGCTCGAAGCTTGTACTATGGATGGTATGGTAGGGAATGAATAGACATACTTATACATTTATAAACATCCACGACTCGAGTACATATGCCGATGTTCATAATACAAACATTTGCCCCTAGTGGGATTCGAACCCGTTACCTTTGGTTTTGTAGCCAGGGTCGCGTTTTCTCGGGTTAACGCGCTCATCTCAGGAACTAAAGGTTCGAGTTGAAAAAAAAATTGTGTTGGATAGTCCATTTGTCGAGGAAAGCCTTAGGCTGTAGTATAACACTATGTGTGCCGAAACCGAAATACACGTTGACGGAGTCGCGGGCGTGCGCCATTGCATAATAAAGAAAATAAACATTGACAATAGTTAGTTACACCTGTGCGAAGACACGCGGGTAGCTGATAAATAAATAAATTATGATGGAATCATAACCCAAATATGCATAGCTAATATATAAATAAATTACGATAGAATCCTCACCCAAATATGCAGAGGACAGCTGCAAAAATATGCGTTTTGGTCGCGTTCTTGAACCTGACTTCAGTCACGATCTCTGCGTTGCAGCTCCTGCAGGTCGTTGTCTGTGGATTGGGGCCCATGGGGTTGGGCCCCACGGCGATCACTTGGGGCACCGCCATGACCACGGGAGTGGGCCCTGGCTGAGCCATCGGTGGCGGGGGGTACGTTGGTGGGGGCTTCTCGGACCGGTCCTCTGGGTTCCCTGATGATCCCTCGTAGGGGGGAGGAGCTGGAAATACAATGTAGGGTTTTAAATATAATCGTGTAAAACTTATTAGTCCAAACTCATTCCATTCAAATAGTTAAAATATACAATAATGTACTTTTTTTACATTTTTTTTGTTTATTAATTGTTACATGTTTATTATTATTTACCTTTATCTATAATTTATTTAAAATCTCAAGCGGGGGATTAGCCTAGCACCTCTTGCAATCGGAGCTGTTACCAATTAAGCTACCGAGACCGTCATTGGAACTGATGAATTTCTTCTTGTTATTTCGTTAACGCCTAGTGGTATCACACACCACAATTGTTTGAAACGCGATTTGCAGGCGTTTTCTAGACGAGATTATACTGATTATTTTATATTTCTATTTTAACATGCTAAATATTTTTTTCCTTTATCTATACAGTTTTAAAACAAGGAAAATTTTATCAGTTCCAAGAACGGTTTTGGTAACTTAATTTGTAAGAGCGCAAGAGGTGTTGGGTGCAACAACTCGCCTGAGATGAATTATTTTCTGTTATTTTATTACTTGTCTAATTTATACACAAGACTGCGTTTAAAATGTAATGCCATATCCCAACTAGTATGACGAAGCATGTTTAACGCTAGGTGATGATCACACGGTGTGTTTTGGCCACCTAATACGCACAAATAAATATAAGATAGGAAACAAAGAAAAATTTAATCACCCACTATAAACACTTCGATTGTCTAGTGGTTTAAGTACTAGGCCTTGTTCTCGAGGTCCTGTTTTCGATTCCTGGGTCGGGCAAATTTGTGTCGAGTTTCTGAACACAGCCCGGCTTTTTGATCACCAGCCCGCATTTTGCAAGGGTGGTGATAAAAGCCAACACCCATATTTGTAACAAAAATATAATTTCAAATGCTGGAGGCCTTTGCCCTGCAGTGGGGTGTTAATAGGCTGATACTTTACTTTGAAATTACTTAGATTTAAAATAAAATACTGTGGTTGTTATACTGTTAAACATTTTTTTTTATTCTTGATCACGTGAGATATAGTATCAATTGTATTCATCGCGGGGGGGAAACTATTTAAAATAATTATAATAGAATTAATAATACATAATCTTGTAAAAAATAATTAACTTACATTTTGCGTTCATTTCCATTGTAATCCAATTTATTTATTCGTATAGAAGTTTAGAATCACTTTGATCAGTTTATCATGTGTTTTCGTATCGACACAAGCACCGAATGATAATGAGATAGCAGGTTGCTGGTCTTATATAGGAACAAACAATATTTTACCACTGATAGTAACTTCTGATAGTACAATACAGGGCTTTCCGATCTAGCTTTCGAAAGTAAATAGTAATGCCATATCAAAGCTTTGTTTTCTCGATTAAAGAATAAATAAGGTTATAAATAATATTAAATATTTAGTAGCTTTTAAAACGACGTTTTTTGTCGCTTTAACGATACTATCGTGTTTCAAAGAGGCGATCGCGATATCTTATCACAACGATAAGGAAGATAGTCATATTTTTCGAAGAGAAATCAATAGGAAACATTTTTTCCGCTTACTGCTACAATGTACCTAGGTATTGGTTACTTTATTCTAATCAATGAATTTACGTGCGGTGTGCTCAATCCTATGTCACAGTAGAGTTCTGCTTAGTAGTTGCATTAATTCTAGCGTTGCACCAAATATACAGTTGCAATAAAGCTTTCAAGTTTTTTTTTATGGTAAAACATCAGGGTCACTTGATGGGAAGCGATCACCGCTGCCTATGGAAGTCAACAACCGAACCGCACAAGTGTCGCAGATGCGTCGCCTCCTCAACTTAGATGTAGTAACATCACTCTTAGAACCTATGGGAAAAGCGAATTTAATCCATAGATTCAAAATATTTTGCATTTAAAGCTTTCTACTAACACAAAACTTACAAATATTTATAATTTAGTGCATTTGCATTCATAAACTTTCGTTTCTTAGTAAAATTATTTATCTTATAATATTTCTTAGCAACCCAAGATAACACTCTTAACGTTTACTAATCGTATTAACAAATTATTTAAGTCACAAATTCGTATCTAATCAGATCAGTCAGCCATAATTCAATGAGTCAGAGAAATGCTTAAAATACCAACTTTAATAACTAAACCAAGCTTTCGCGTAACTTTAACTGATTAAACTTATTTATACAAATTGTTCTAGTTAGGTATACGATTTCTGACATCCATGGATTAACGGCCATGATTTGTTTTTGATCGTTACATAATGTACGGGAAAAGTTTTTCACGATTTCTGACATTTCTAGTTCTCATAATTTAAATGGTCTCTCAGAAATATTTGTCCCATATGTGAAATCAGGACGAAAACAATGTTTTGCTACATCAGCATTTTTCTTGCTGACTTTAACGTTTCACCAAAACTCGTGAATGAATGAAATCAAAATATTTTAAAAAGTTGTGTACCTAACAATGTTTTCTTGTAACATGTTGATGTTCAAGAATCTAACGTGTATAGTGTCAAGCAAAAAAAGCTGCCCAAAGAACTACAATGTCCGGAAATTGTTATATAATGCATAATGAGACATGACACAAAAAAATCTGTAATCTGATACAATTTCAGAAAGCTTAAAATATGATCATTCTTAATCTTCTACTGCTTTTCGCAGTCCATGGCTGAAAGTTAGCCTCCGTTTGCACTTACCTAACATAGAACAAAACTAAGTTGGTTTCTTCTGACTGATACTATGTTTGCGTAAGAGGTAACGCTCTTTAGCTAAAATTCTATTTAGATAAAATAACGCTCTGAAGTGCACAAAAGAATAACATTAATGATTTTTTGAAACAACTATGAAAACTTTTCTACCTTATAGATATCAAAATCATAATCAAAATTGTTGTTAAAGTGACCAAGTTTAGCAATATGATTATGCTAACGCCTGACAGGTCATGGAAATTTCCCTTAGTATGTTATAATTGATTGGAGGAGGCCTTGGAGGAGGCCTATACCTTGCAGTGGGATCATGTTATAATTTATGAGTGTAAAAATTTCTAGCCTTACAGGAAGACCGATACTCAAAGGGGTGCACCAGAACTCCAGCACACACACCGCGCATTTTCAGCGGTTTTGTCATCCGATAGTATGATTGAAGAGAAAGGTTTATGTGTATCATACATGCACAATATACATATTCGTACGAGTAGTAAAGATACACTGATAATTTAAGATACAAAATAAAACACAGAAGGACAATGCTACCCATGTACCCGGGATGACCTTTAGTCTTTTCTTATCATTACATTATTGTTTTTGATTTAGATATGTAGATACTATATCACTTGTAGTTTATAGGTAGATAGCGCGATATGAATGTTCAAGGAATTGAATTTTCTCTATTTAGTTTGCTTATGAATTCCCAATACACTAATATCTATATTTTATGGGTTAACTTACTTATCCATCTGAGGTCATAATATTAACATGACACTAAAATATCAACTCCAACTCCAAATATTCTTTATTGAAATAGGCATCATAGAAGCACTTATTAATCGTCACAAAATTTTAAAATGATAACTACCACTATGACTATCACAATGATAAATGTGAAAGTTTTATTGCTTGTCCGTCAATCTCGCTGGAACTACTAAAAGTATTTTGATGAAATTTGGTATGTATAATAAGGCAGGGTGTGTGTTGACTAAGGTGATAGGATACTTTTTATTCAGATAAATTAGGGTTCATCCATAGAGTAGAGTAGCAGTCTTGATAATCGTCATTCTCGCCGCAAGTATTAAACGGATTTTGATGTCTAAATTCCACGCGGGCAAAACCGCTGGTTAAACTTACTAATTAATAAAGCACAAAGCTTTTTAGTGACTGTTGATGTCACGTCAGATAAAGTTGTTTTTAAAAACAACAATAAAATAATTTAAAACGGATAATCAGATTACTGATGTGAGTCAGTCAACAGTTTATCGACGAACTTCCTGTGAGTCACACTCATTGAACTCTATATGAAGATAAAAAACAATAAATTTGTTACACAATATTGACTTTAATTGAAACAAAGCTTTTCACAGCTTACTTATTGAAATGAATCTTTTATTGAAAGTCTATAATACGTTTTACTTAGATGTTTTGTAGAGTGGCACCATTGCCTTATGGCCAATTTGATACCATGGAAAACTTGTGTTTGCTTTCATTTACCTCTATCTGTAATTTTTGTCTTTTTACTGCTTTTTAGCAATCAAGCTTGAGGAATGACCGTGATTTTATTTGTCTATATTTATTATTAACCATCATCAGCCTTTTGCAGTCCACAGCTGGACGTAGGCCTCAGATAAAGGGTAACGCGAATAGCCACCACCCAAGAACGGCTTGGTGACCACAATATGTCCAAATTATATCAAAATTTCTACGTTTTGAACACTCAATAAACTAAAAATGTATAACAAAATTCGTCTTTATTGTAATTATATTACGTTCCTATCCACGCAGAAGGATCTAGCTGAAGGGTGTTGCAATGTGTATTGGGTCATGTTGTATTAATGTCTTGAAGCAGCAACCCGTTGTCAAGTCCATTGGGTCATGCTATGTCAGATTTTATTACTTGGTCCACAGTAGATGGTTAATTAAGACGCGTATTTCTCTAATTACCTTTAACCACCATGCACTGAAGGAAGCCTACACCAAATTGGTCGAGGAAGGCTTGAGATGATGATGATGAACCCCATGCACACTCTGACCTAACTTTGGCCTCAAATTTTTACGACGTACGGGCCAAAAATTTACAGAATATATTGTGGAATATGGTAAAAAAAACAATGGATATTGCAGTGATTTTTTTTTATAATTTTATTAGTTGTACAAATTAAATAAATATTAAATTAATTTCAAAACATGTACATAATCTATGACTTAAATAAATGTCTTGTTTATTTCGCCAATCATAAACAATAGGTACATTATTATTTACAACATTTTTGCACCCTACTAAACAAGGAAAAACATTTATTTTTGTTTAACACAGTTAATATTCACAAGAATACTCGTATCAAATCATCATATACAATTATATACCTACCAAAGAAGTCAATTACAATACCCAAATGACAATTAGGTTCATAAGCTATTTTTTTGAGCACAGACGAATTAATTTGATTCATTCGTATATTAACTTGATTGATTTCAGTTCAAACTATTAGTTAATCTCCTAAAACACAAGTAAAGTCATGATTCTTAACCTTGTCGCGTGTTCGTCACGTCTCATTGGCTAGCCAACTACGCTGGACATATTTTAGCACAAATGAACGCACAGGTGCACTCCCTATTCCCCATTATCCTGGCTCACTGGACGTGCCCGAGAAGATGCCCGGGCAAGGAGGTTTACCTCGAGGCCCGTACCTGCAAACCCCTAGTGGGTTTCGTAGACGACCTGAATGAGATGGCTCACTGGTTCCGCATCAGAGGTTGTGGTTTCAAAGTCTACCAGAACCAGCAAGGTATGAGAAATGCTTTTTTGATTATAAAAATAAAATTTTGTCATAGTATTTCTATTAATGTTATAATTTTTTATTGGTTTCTACATAGTCAAGATGTATTAAAAAGTACTGGTATTTGGTCTTATACATACTATTTTGAAAAGTAAGTTGGCTGCGCTAAAATTCAGACGAAGCTATTGACCTTCTTCTAAGAACTTACAATTGGGTGTTTGACTGCATTCAAAATAAACTATGAAACTCTTTACATTAAAGAATGAAAATAAGCGCAAATCAATATGCCGCAGTTACTGTTGCCCTTAAAACAAATTATTTTAGTTAATAGAAACTAAAATAGTATTGCTTTAACAATATTTATCTGTGACGTCATAGCTTAGTATTTTATACAGTTTTCTATACAGCTTTGTTAAGCCTTCCAGAAAATAGAAATTTTAATTTATTTTTAGTAACTAGTACTAGTTTTCCGTTCTCCCCCAAAAATCCCATTATCCAAATGCATTTGGGGATAATTGCGAATAGATGGAGTTGCAACGGTGTTTGCAATGCAAGCAGCATTGTATATTTAGTTCTTTCTTTAATCAGTAAAAATTAAGAGTGTTTCTAAATATATTTCCGATATATGCCGATCGCGTATAAATACTAACGCATCCTATAGAAATAATTATCTAAGTCCAATTGAACACTAGATATACGTAGCGCCATCTAGCGGATATATTATTCAGAAACACTCTCCTTGATGATATTTAAATAGCTTAAAACCTATAGGAGCCAATGTAGGCATTGCAATGTGGGCAGTAATGGTCGGCGTTGTTGCAGGATCCGATGCAGTATGGTAGACACGCGCAGGGCCAGAATCTGAAAGTAAAAAAAGAGAAAATGAAGAAAATTTATTCCATTCACGACCCGCTTGGTGTAATGGTTAAGAAGTTGACTATTAAACCAAAAGGTCGCGGTTTCGCTCCCCGCACTGGACAAACATTCGTGTGCATGAACATGTCTGTTTGTTCTGGTCTGGGTGTTATATGTATCTGTTACCGGCAAATTATATGATAAAAAAGAGTAAGTCGGTGTTAATTTTTTTTGTAATTTTTTTTTAAGGAAACTATCTAACTGCTTTTTAAAAACACACAAAATTTTATTAAAAACACACAAAATTTTATTAGGGTTCCGTAGCCAAAATGGCAAAAAAACGGAACCCTTATAGATTCGTCATGTCTGTCTGTCTGTCTGTCTGTCTGTCTGTCTGTCTGTCTGTCCGCCAGTCTGTCACAGCCACTTTATTCCGAAACTATAAGTACTATACTGTTGAAACTTAGTGAGTGGATGTATTCTGTGAACCGCAACAAGGTTTTTATACGAAAAAAGAAAAAAAAGAAAAGAAGTGGGGGGTCCCCATAGTCAGAAATGAAACTCGAAATATTTTTTTTCATTGAACATATACGTGTGGGGTATCTATGGATAGGTCTTTAAAAATTATGTTAAGGTTTCTAATATCACTTTCTTCTAAAGTGAATACTTTGCGTGACAGACCGTTCCAAAGTGGAAAAAAGTGTGTCCCCCCCCTCTAACTTCTAAAATAAGAGGATGATAAATCTGAAATAATTATATGATGTACATTACCATAAAAACTACCAACGAAAATTGGTTCGAACGAAATCTATTCAGTAGTTTTTTTAATACGTCAAAAATAGAATTTGTACGGAACCCTCAGTGCGGGAGTCCGACTCGCACTTGGCCAATTTTTGGATTCGAACCCGCGGCCCTTGATTTTGTGGCCAGGTTCACTTTCTCTAAGCAATTGTTCAACGTTTTTTACTGATCTCAATATTTAAGTGATTGGTGAAAGGTATGATGGCAGGCCCGTTGGCCATGGCCATAAAACCAAGGTTCACAGGTTCGAATCCCGCTAGGGACAAATGTTTGTGTGATGACCATGGGTTTTTTTAACCGAGTCATGGATGTTAATAAAAGTATTTAATTATGTCTATTCGATGCAAGCTTCCATAGTTCAAGCTTCAAGCTTAGTTTGGGGCTAGAAATTGGTGTGTTAGTCCAGATTTGTTTATTACCTGATTTCACCCGCGTCTTTCCACGCGTGATATAATCGAGATTCCTGTTTAATGGAGCCATTTCCATGGAAGTATTTAATCGGGATAAAAAGTATCCTATCACCTTCTAAATCAGCCCATACCCAGGCTGTGGCATGAAAACCCTTTCAGTAGTTTCAGCGTGATTGACGGACAAACATCAAAACACCCAAACTTTCACATTTATCATGTTAGTATGATTATTATTTATTTACTTACATAAACAAGCACATAATAGCAGCTATAGCGTGCGTCCGACACGATGGTACTAGTTCCACTCTGGTGACTATCTGTGTCTGACAGGCGGGGCAGACTGTAAGTGTGGGGTTCGAGTCCACGGCGATGCCCGGTACCCTGGTCACTATGATGGTTCCTGTCTGGACCACGGTGGGTGGAGTGGTAATCACGGTAGGCCCAGGGTGGGGGTATTGTGGCGCTTGGCCCGGTGGTGAGTATGGTGGGGGCTCTGGAAATAGAAAATAGGGATGTTGACACATATCACAATTAATTTCACAACACTTTTCTTCAAAAAGGAGACGCTTTTTAACACTTAATGTATTGGTTTGTTTTCGTTTATACGTTAGATTAGGATTTTTAATAAATTAAAATGACATATACTTAATAAATCTGTTGACTTTTAAAATAGTGACGTCATAGTATGCTATTCTCATACAAATGAAGTTTGTATGAGAATAGTTTGGAAGACAGTTAATAAAAGAAAGTCAAATGACTGGTCGTGTCCACTATTCTATTGTTTTGATAAAAGAAAAGCTTTTAATACCACTAATGGTATCCTGTAGTTTATGGCCCGCCTCATAGTAAGCAGTATTTTTTTAAGTTTCAAATAGCCTTTCTGATTGAAGAAAGCAATACACTAAATGTTTATTCTTTTAATGTATTTTTTTTTGTGTATGATGTCTCTTATTTAAGTAAACATATGATAAGTATCATTATAAGTGGCAGGCAACAACATTTAAATGATGTAGTATTAATTTATCACGTGTCATACGTATTAAAATTATGATCCAAAAAACAACTTTTCAAAAAAATATGTGATTATCATTATCGCGTTCGCATTAATCATAAATCGATAAGGGGGTTTACAAACATGTCGCCGCAAGAAAATAAAATAAAATATCGGCTTAAAAATTTACATTAGTTAATCTAATATTATTTCGGTTAACATATAATGCACCAGATCTAAATTTAAGTGTTATTGATAGACATTTATTACTTAATATTAACAAAAAATTGGCAAGTTTGTCGCTAAAGATCTCTGAAAACCCTTAACAATCTGTAAGCTGATTGTTGACGTCACAAAAGCATGAAAGTATTTGTCATCAAAACAACTAATCGTGAATTCTTCACATTGACCGATAACTGACTTAGTCACCACTGTCGCTAATGGGATTAGTAATAACAAGCTCCATGTATATGAAAACCTTGAATCATACATTTAATCTAATATTAAACATAACTACCATCAATACATGGCGTCAACTAGCAAATCTGTCAAGCTTATCAGCACGGTCAAAAAATAACAAAAAACTATTTATGGTATGTATATTAGTCTGTGGACTGGTCTATATTATTATTATATTACTAGCGACCCGCCCTGGCTTCGCACGGGTGGGTAAATGTTTCTCTACTATATTATGCATGTTCTAAACATATAAACCTTCCTTAAGAATCTATTAGAAAACCGCATCAAAATCCGTTGCGTAGTTTTAAAGATCTAAACATACATAGGGACAGACATACTATGCACTTTGTAGTGATGATATAACAACCATAGCCCAATCAATAACCATGGTCAGCTTGCCAGTAACTTTTAAGTTATTTGGCACTTAGCTTACCAATACACAATATAGGTTATGAGGTTATGTGGTGCACAATATGTTATAAACAATTATACGAGTAAAAAGCAGAGGTGTTAAATCATCACTACACCTGCAGTGTAGTGATGATTTAGCACCTCTATGTCTGGTGACTTTGGTCATAACTTCATTTGGGGAGGCCTACGTTCATGATTATACCGCTGAGTTGATGATAATGACCTTCGATTTTTTTAAATCACAAAGATAACACACTGCCTAATCCTCATTAACACGTTAACGAAATTGACGTTGAAATATATTGTTTTTTTTTCACCACACAATGTTTTAAGCAGTTGTAATTAAAAATAACATTAAAATACTCACGGTCTTGAGGCTGCATTGTTCTTCCAGTGAAAGTAAATAAACAAGGATACAAAAGTACTTATTCCGTGCAAAGTGCTGCCACAGACTAAATATTTTGTGGAGGATATCTTGCGAAAACTGATAGTGTTGATAACGGCTGATAATGTGTTACGTGCACGTACATTGGACCATTCTGTAGTCACTTTGTATTCAATTCAATATTGGTTTGGAAGAATCATTATTTGAGAGTGACGTAGATTTTGGGTAATATATATTATGAATCATGAATATTCAACAGAAACGTTTTTTCTTCTATTGTGCTCTACGCTATTGTATTTTGAATACACGTTACTTTTTTCACTTTCGACTGTACCATTTTTAGATTAACCTATATTAGAAAGCCCACGATATATACATTTGGGTACATAATATTAACGTCATTACACTACATACCTACTTAATAATTTGCTTCTTTTTTTCCGGAAATATGATTAGCTTAACGTTTCCTCTTATCGATACCACTATTGATAAATATGAAAAGACCTGATGATGCTCTATTGACACAATCTATTCCTATTAATTGGCTAAAAAGTGTTCCCATTGTTATCAGAAAAACCTATCGTACAATCCTTTACGAGGCTCTGCAGTAATCACTCAATGAATGGGGCAGTTTAGATTCATTCCCGGTTCTTGCATTTTCAACCTTATCGTCTTCGTAATACGGGTGTAAGGTACGTGCTGACAGTACGTGGGGACCCTGTCAGCAGACAGATAAGTTAATCTTGATGGAGAACCTATTTGACTAATGGACGCCGGGCCCACCCCGATCGATCACTTACACAGAACAAATGTTATGAAAAACGCGTACGCATTGCCCTGTACTGTTTGACGTTTTATGTACGGATAAGTACACAGTACAGTAATCGGTGAAATAGTTGGTGGACACACAATTTCACGAAGTTAACACTCCAGGGTTTTATTTCGTATTTACCGTTTTATGTGTGCAATCAAGATTCAAATGTAGTTACTGTTAATATTTGTACTCAATCCAAAGGTTCCGAAATTCTGTAACGTCTCAGAAAGCATAAATACAGCTCATAGTATTTACGGGGTTTAGTAAAAATACTACTACCGCACATGTTTTCAACAGAGTTAAACTACGAGAGACTTTTTGCCGTCTTAAATATATCAGGCACTTTGGGAATTCGACAATCTTAAAAAGGTTGCTAAAATAAATGAGCTTCGAAAAAGACATAGGTTCAAACCCCACAATTATCATTTTTATCGCCAGAAATCGTGAACCCTGCCATCACGTCCTATCACATAATATGAGACTAATCATACCTGAAATTGTCGGTTTGCGTGCCAAATTCACGGAATAACGTACACAACCACATAATCAGTTTAAGTAATTGTATAGCGAATGACAAAATTAAGCTCTCCAATTTAATCAGACAGCCGCTGAAATTGGAAAATAAATGTTAACGTTACGTGGTTTGTGTTGTAATGGCCAATTATTTTTATTGGCCAAATGTAACTTTAGGTAGCTGTTAATTTATTTATATTTTTATCGTAAAAAAGCCTGAGAGGAATTTAATTTTAACTGGAGTGGATTAACGTTGATTATGCATGTTAATTTCTAATAGCTCTTTGAGAGTAATAATTCACAACTGAATATTAATTTATTATGAACACATTCAAAAACAAATCCGTACATTTAACTTATCACACCAACTAGCGGCCGCCCGCGACTCCGTCCGCGTGGAGGCTTAAAGCCTTCCTCGAACCAGTAGTTCCTGAGATTAGCTCAAAGAAACAAACTCTTCAGCTTTCTATATTAGTAAGCATAGATAAAATACACATGAATTGGTAAAGAGATTACCCGCCTTTTATAACTTTTATAAATACCTCATTTATGTTCAATAAAAATTGAATCAACTTATAAAATAAAACCTCTTTACCGCTCCAAAGTAAAAATAATCCCTATTATTCACCCATAACCTTACCTAGATTCCACATTCAACCTCGTCTAATGATCTTCGATAGCATTAGGGATATAGAACTAGACTTGAACCCCGGTACTTAGCATTATTAAAGGCGTCATTATCTGCACTGGATGCCGAGTCCTACTTTAGTTTTCCAGTCACTCCGTAAAGGAATAACCTCGATTCATGAATTTCAAATAATAAAGGCTTCAAGGTGATCGTTGGAAACCCTTGTGCGTAAAGGGAAATGTCTTACGCAGTGCGGGCGTGCCTCGTTGTGGACCAGGAACATTTTCGTACCTTTATACAAGTTAGTTCAGCAAGGATTAATCATAGAAATTGGTGCTCAGATGTTCGAATTACTCTATGGGTTGATGCGTGTTTTTTGGCAGATTCTTTAAGGATTTTATGTTTAGCGAAATTGAATAGAGGTAGGGCTAAGTGGAAATTCCACTGAGCGCTTGTCTGGGGAAGTACATCCACCTTACAGAAGATTACAGTGAAATAGCACTTCGTAACTGTTGCGCTTTGTTTCTGCTGATGAGTAATGTTACCAGAGCGCAGTTGGGGAGGTTTGGGGTGTATGCTCGTATATGGGACACTGTCGAAAGGCTAGTCATGTAGTCTTAAAAGCCAAACATCATCCATGCACATACAAGAACCATCCAGCAAACTAGCACAACTACTCTCCCAATGTAAACGCACTATTTCGCTCCAGTGCCGAATTTTTTCTAGGGGCGCAGATGCCCAGAATAGTTCGACGCTTTACGACAAGGAATATTACATTTGGAACCGACTGATGTGCCGCGTGGTACACGGCCTTGAATATTTTTTCTGTTGAATGCAAATGACGAGAGGAGAGATTTTGGATATTATTTTCTCGAAGAGAGACAGTCGAATCGATTCGAGAATGCGTGTTCTCGACTCTGTTGATGAAGGCACAAGGGCTGTTTGTTAGCTTGGGGAGCTAAGCAAACTTTTAGGCATAAACCAAATGTAAAATCAACTAGATAGTTAATTTGTTTCAAAATAAGCACAGTTCATAAACAAACAACTAAACTACTAAAACCGGACTTTAATGCACTGATAATTTTACAAAATAACTTTATAAAACCAGGAACAGTTTGTAAATTAATTTTCGACTATTCATGAAAATGTTGGTCCTTTTTACATAGAAATTTAAATGCAATTTACAAATAAACCCTCGTGAGTTACAGTTACACAAGTGTTATCAATGCCAATTTTTCCTTGGTTCGTGTACAAAATAGTATAATAAAACTTGGGAAAAGTTTTTAAATTAACTTTCGAGCAATAAACTGTTTGAAATGTTGGAATTTTTTTGACAGTAACTTTAAGCGTATTTACAAAATCAACGTCAGCTAGAAGGGGTATAAGGGTACTTCAGGACTGCAGTTATCTACGCAATTTTTTCCGTTACTTTTCAAAATCTAGGAACAGTTTCTAAATTATTTTTTGTCTATTCACCGAAATTCTGGACTTTCAGAGAGAAAGTTTGAACGTATCAGAATCCACGTCCGATATATAGGTAGAGGCATGGGTCGGAGGTGAAATTGAAAATAAAACACGACCACAGACAGAAAGTTCCGCGACACACTCGAAATGACCGCGAGCGCACTCAATGTTTCATAACTTTATTATTGCAATTCAACGTTCGTATGTGCTCGTACACTTTTGTTTTTAAATGAACTCTTACGCTTAACCCTTTTCTAGCTGTTTTGTGTTTAGTAGTATGAATTTATCAGATGCAGCTTGTTTTTAAACTTTTAGTTTAACGGCTATCAGTGCTACTGCTCGTCATTTCTATTCGGGAAATAATGATGTAATCACATTATTATGTATTTAAACATAATTTGCGGAGCAAATGTTCTACTCAGATCATCAACATTAAAAATTGGCATCTACTAGCGCCTCGATGGTCCAGTGGTTTAAGTACCAGGCCGTGGTCTCGACGCCGTGGGTTCGATTTTCGGGTCGTGCAAAATAAGTGTTGATTTTTCTAAACACAACCCGGATTTATGATCGCCAACCCGCATTTGGCAAGCGTGGTGATTATGCCAAAACCCATCTCTGTAAAGAAAACATGATTTCAAATGATAAATGCCTTTGCCCTGCAGTGGGACATTGATAGGCTGATACTTTACACTTTACTAACTCCTCGTAACTATGATTATACAGTGAACCAAAATTTGGCTTCCGATAAAAAAAGACATCCATCGCCATCTCCTGCCGCCTTCTTTACTGGAGCACGCACAGATCCTTTTACCGCTCCTAAAAATCTCTTACTATAGATAACCCTTCCATCTACTTAAAAACACTGACCAACTTCACAGCTTAGTAAAGCCAAGCGGTTAACTAACAATCGCATATGTAAATGCCGGGGTAAGCCGCCTAGCAAATTCATCGGGCCCGGGACTTAATGTTTTCATCCATTAACTCCGTGCACTTATGAAATTCGTGGCCGCGTTCCGAACGAGATTACACAGCTCGCCTGACATGTTTCTAATAGAAGGGCTGTCAGGTTTAGATTCACTGGATATTGTGAATAATGCTACGTAGTAGTCGCCTGTAGAGAGTATAATGGTATATGCTGAATGGTTTAATGCTAGTACATAGGTCTCCCCAGATGGGGGCTATGTCAATTTATGTGTAAAGTAATAAACGATTTTGAATATACCTACGAAACCCGCGGGAAAAATCGGGTACTATTCTGGGCTAGGATTACACCACACCATTATTGCAAGTCAAAGTCAAGGAACACAATCATACATTTTAATGTGACAGATTTTACTTATGCGTTTAGTAAATGGATAATTGGAATCTGGAAAAACAACACCTCCTCTCGAAGTTCGGCTGAAGTTAATTTTCTATAAATTTTTACCCGACTTTAAATCGGGACAGTGTGTCATCCTCCATTTAAAATACAAGTACAATGCGGGCGTAATTCCTCCGAATTCCGGTCGCGTTTTTTCGGCAAGGTATATAAACACACTAGGCCGTAGTAGCGCCAAAAAGCGAAACAGTTACTCTGGGCTTTGTTTTACTGCGTCTGACATTATAAAAATGTCGGACATCACGGGCTTTAAAACGAATTACTGAGTGGCTTGGTTGCAACTTGTGTTCAACGCTTAAGACAACGCTTATTAATTTTCAGGTGTTAAAGCAATTTTATTGTTTACTCTCTTCTAAAGTAACAGGAAAATTAAGTCATAATTTCCCGACAGCCCTACGTCTTTACCTGATGGCACCTCGGGCGTTTGTTGCGTCTTAGCTTCGCCCGACATAATTAGACCTCTGATTACACCTCATATATCCCGCTAGGTAACCACTTCACGCCGTCAAAGGGGGGTGGGGGAGGTCAACTACACCTGGTTTATTGGGAGGCCGGCTAAACCGTATTTGCTAATGGAATAGAGATGTGGATGAGCAACATTCTGCGGTGCCCCGTAAATACTCACGTCTTATCTACGCAACAGAACATAAATTTACTACCTGCCCGTGTTTAGGGTTTATCTGGTTTCAGAGGGTACGTGAAAGACCTGATTTGACTTTGACAAATGTTACCTGCCTCTTAAGGGGGACGTTTATAATATTTCCTTCATTTCTCCAATGTTAAGGAATTCTCAACAACATTGTCTGGAACTGAGAGATATTCATGTAAAAATAATATCCAACCTAAAAGTCCATTGAAGAATACTATTAGACCATTTTTTTTTTATAACATAGGGTAGCAAACGAGCATACGTATTGCCTCATGGTAAGGAATCAACGCCGCCCATGGACACTCGCAACACCAGAGGAGTCACAAATGCGTTGCCGGTCGTTTAGAAGGGAGTACGCTCTTTTCTTGAAGGTGAGGAGGTCGTATCGGTCCGGAAATACCTCAGGCGACAGTTGATTCCACAGTTTGGTTGTGCTTTCATTCATTGTTGTACCAATGAATGAAAGTAAGATGATTGGTTATTACTCCTTCAATTTCAATAAACACCCGATCTCATGTTCATGTCTATGGGCATATCATGGCTATAATTACCACAAGTCTTAATTTATTGGAAGAGAATACATATATTAGTAGCAATAATAATTATTAAGTATCAAGTAAATTAAAAAAAACTTCTTTTTTAATGTTATTATATATAGAATACTTATCTTGTAAGAAATTGTGCAGTGTTCTTGTAGGGTTCCTGATTGCACATATCTTCAAAATGTTAAAGACCACGTATAACAACAAGAAAGCAATAAAGGTATGAGAATATGAGTTATGAATATGAGGTTACTTCAAAATACTATTATCAAAAATTTAAACAAACATCCATACGATAACACCGTTCATCAAACAAACATTTATTCAGGAACTACTAAATGCGCCAACAAGCTGCCTCATTCGATGTTATTTAAATGCTGTTTGGTTACACCATGGTATGTAGGGGGACCGTGGACATTCCCCAAAACACGTGACAACAAAGAAGGGTCGCGTGTTTGACTCCCAATTTAGGCCTGACAAGATAATTTGTTGAATATAAAGTTAGTATTTTCGTGTGAAACGTTTAGGTACACGTTTCGTGTTAAATAAACACATTTTTTTGAGGAATTAATTATCTTTGATCGTTAGGTTCCGATTATCTTTGGTCTGAATAATAAACTGTAACAAAGTAAGCACTAAGTGAAAACTAGTTGTAACTAGGGAAAGTGCGTTCTAACTAAAAATGAAATACAAATAACTTTATTTAGCACAAATGTAAACTGACCCTGCGTATACTTAATTACAGAGAATATTCCAATAAATTGTCCGCAATTATTTTGACATTGTCTATTTTGCAAAATTACCGAATTAATTAGCCGCTGGTATAATTAATTCCAGTTTACTCTAATAGGTACGAAATTTACTAGATAAATGGGTCACTACTTATAGACGGCGGTTTGAACCATGTCTAGGTAATGTTCGCGCGGTGATAATAATATGTATGATTTAATTAGGTATAATACCTATTATTCTGTCTACTACCGACTTTGGAAGGCAGTCATCTATCGTCAAAGAAGCGGCAAAAAACTCAAGAGTTGCTATGTTACAATCGCCACAATATCAGTTTAATATAAAAACATTTTTTTATGAAATATAAACCTAACTAAGAACATGTTTTTTACATACACATTTTTTTAAGTAAATAAATATTCCGCAAACCTACACTTTTTCTTCCAAACCTAAATAACTTAAAGCGTTCTTAATTCAAACATAACACCTCTATAAGGTGCAAACGAAGCGCGCGAGCAGCAACGAATCGAAGCGGAAGTGACGTTGCAGGTAGATAATGACGCGGGGGCGCCCTGCAGCTTCCGGTCCGCGGGTTTGCGCCGGTAATCTTCGATGTACGTAATTCCGAAATTGGACAGAAGGAGGTGTGGAGTCGATTGGTTAGGTCTAATATTTAAGAGGACTCTTTAGAGCGCTTGTCTTCAAGTAGAGTGCAATAAGCTAGAACATACGATTGTGACGTCAGTAAATATGTAACTGAAAAAATATTTGTATATAAATGTTTCCCTTCCATTAAATTTTGCTGCATGCATCCACGTCTGACATCTATATTAATTATTAACATTTAATGATTTTATTTTATTTTTCAGGGATATTATTTTACTTAACTTCTATTCTATTTACACCTGTGTTTGTCCTCGGTAAAAATTGAATCCAAAAACGCAAACGCATATAACAATGACAAAAAATATATATTTTCACACCAAAAAACTTGTCACTCTACTCCACTAAAATCCCTGTTCTATGCACCCTTCACAAGTGGGTGTAGTGACCCCAGTGAGGACACCTGCACCTCCAAACTAAGTAGCTTCCTACGTGGTAATGAAAAACAAATACAAAGGGAGTTCCCCACCTCCACTGTACCTCGGCATTCTATTAAAACTTTTTGCACTAAACTCGCTTTAGTGCCAATTTATCCGTAAGTCATAATTGGTAGGACTTATTTGTTTGTGGAAATGTTCCGGGTTCAATTTCCCGTTCGTTCCTAAACTTACGTGTAGTTTGGGAAATGAACTTTTTGTGTGAAAAAGGAAGATAGCATTAGTCCAAGTCCGTATTTGTGAGCCGAAATGTGTAACAAGATACAGCAAATATTTTTGTGGTGTTCTATTTTATTATATTTTTTATTATGGCACTTATTTTTTACTTTTTACGCTTTATTATAATCTCTTGCGTTAACAATCGTTTGGGTTTATTTGCGATTGATGTGTAAAGATGTAATGTGATGTCAGTACCCCATTCCCCGTTCCCGTTCCCATTCTATGTTTTGGCGGATTGAAAATCGCCAAAAATTTAATAATATTAAAAAAAAGTGTACTTCTGGCAGCCTACCTAATGTCACACAATTGACGCTCCTAAATCTTATTTTTTCTATCTTTCCACAGCTGCACTAGTAACGTATTCCCTCAATGCTGTGCATATAAGACTATATTTCCAGAGCATAGGCCTCTCCCTATGTTTAGTTATGAAGGATCAATGTTGCGGAAACGCGTGGGAGCGCCAGATAGGGGGCCAACTCACACCTCATAAATATTCCTGTTAACTTAGGATTTATTCCGGACGGTTAAAATTTTTTTGACCGGAATCTCCCTGCATGCAGTTTTTCTAACGGCTTCGGTTTATATCGACGAGGAAATAGAATTGATAGTGGCTTACTGGCCATATTTTCAAAAAATATTTGCACTAGCACTGTTATCCGTAAAAACCGAGAAAAATAGATTGGAGATACAATAAAATATGTTTTTATAACAGGCGGGTTTCATATACGGAAAAATATTCTTTATGGTGAATTATTAACGGTATTCCTCAGTTACTCAGAGAGGTAGACCTTTGTGGGACTCCCACTCGAATGAGCCACTCTGACTGGGCAGCGGTGATCACTTACTATCAGGTGACGCGCTTGTTCGTTTGCCTCCCATCACATAAAAAATGTTACTTAGGTGGCCAAAAAGAACTCAACGGCAAATCAATGCAAAACGTGATCTTTTTAGGAGAGATTGATTTATTTAAAGAAATATCACCTTTTTAATCGCTTAATGTAGGAGAAAATTCAATAATTTGTGGATTAGTCATAAATGTGAATTGTGAGAAATTATATTCTATTAAATACACTTTGCTATTTTATACACGAACTTAATTAAGGCTCCACAGATAATAGTCTAATGCCTCCTTTGTGCAATTTAGATAAACAAAACAATGGAAATACCTGGAGATTTAATTAAATTTTACATTTCATTAAAACGCAATCCCTTCCAAAACTACAGGTAGGTTGGTACTAACCTATGCTCAATTTTTTTTTTTTTTTTTTTTTTTTTTTTTATTTTTATTAATGGATAAGTGGGTATTTGACCGCGATCTCACCTGATGGAAAGTGATGATGCGGTCGAGGGTGGAGCATACCCACTTATGAATAACCTATTTACTCTGGCCTTAAAAACGCCAAGATCATAATTTTCCGGAAAAACAGAGGCCGGCAAGGAATTCCATTCTTTGGCGGTTCGTATAATGAAGGAGGAGGCGAACCGCTTCGTTCGAGCAGGAGGTATGTCGACGATGTAGGGATGGTATCCCGCCGTGCGTCTGCTAGTCCGGAGGTGGAAAGGACCTGCAGGAATTAGGTTGTGGAGGTCATGCGCGCACTCTCCGAAGTGTAGCCGGTAGAACACCGAGAGACAAGCCACACGGCGACGGTGGGCGAGAGTCTGTAGCTTCCTTTTGACCAGTTTAGGATCATTTATGATTTTAATGGCGCGCCGTTCCAACGAGTCGAGTGTGGCCAACTGATACTTAGCAGAGCCATCCCAAAGGTGACAGCAGTATTCCAAGCACGACCGAACTTGTGCTTGATAAAGCTGTAGAAGCTGTTCAGGCTTGAAATACCGCCTGACCTTTGAGAGGATACCAAGCTTTTTAGCAGCGATTTTGGCTCTCGACTCGATGTGACGGCCGAAGTTAAGGTTGGAAGTCAGACTCACACCCAGCATCTCCAGGTGGTCGGTAACCGGCACGGACACACCACGAAAAGTCGGAGTATAGTGGAACGTACTCCGTTTAGCTGTGAATAAACACGCCTGCGTTTTGGTAGTATTAAACCTCACAATATTGGCGTCGCCCCAATCGGACACAGACCTTAATGCGAGATCAACTCTATTCACCATGGTCTCCCTCCGGGACTGGGTCTCGGCCGCGCTGGCTCGGGCAGTGGATAAATATCTCTCAGTAACCGTGCTGTCATCGGCATACCCAAAGGTACCGGGTATGAGCAGATCGTTGATATGCAGCAGAAAGAGGGTTGCAGAGAGAACTGACCCTTGAGGGACACCGGCATTTATCGCCAATTGATCAGACATGCATCCATCAAGGACTACACGAATAGATCTACCATTCAAGAAGTCTGAAATCCAGCTACACAGATCGGGCGGTATGCCATATGCTGGAAGCTTGCCAAGCAGGCCGTTATGCCAGACCCTGTCAAAAGCCTTGGATATGTCAAGGGACACAGCCAGAGCTTCGCCGTGTCTCTCGATGGCTTCACCCCATAAATGAGTTGCATACACCAGAAGATCTCCAGTGGATCGATTTCGACGAAAGCCGTATTGACGGTCACTGAGGAGGTCATTGTCTTCTAGGTATGATAGGAGGCGGTTGTTCAATACACGCTCCATGACCTTACAAAGTAAGGAGGTGATTGCTATGGGTCTATAATTGACAGGGTCTGCGCGACTGCCCTTCTTGGGCACAGGCTGCACATTGGCAAGCTTCCAACACTTAGGGACCAATCCAGTCCTCAGTGAGAGGCGGTACAGACGTGTTAAAACAGGGGACAATTCAGGTGCACAGGTTTTTAAAATAATGGCTGGAATACCATCAGGGCCACTAGCTTTGTTCACGTCCAATGTGCGCAGAACTTTGAGTACCTCTTTCTGGCGAATAGAAACTGACGGCATTTGAGGGCCAAGAGGAGGTAACTGAGGTGGAGTAGCACCGGACACATTGAGTTGTGAATTTTCCGCGAATAGAGAAGCGAACAGATTCGCTTTCTCCAGCGCAGTGTGAGCCAGTGTTCCATCAGGCTTCAGCAAGGGAGGTAGTGAAGAGCGTGCAAAATTACCCTCGATCGATTTGGCTAGGGACCAGTATGCCTTACTCCCAGCAGGGTAAGAAGACAACTTGGATCCTATTCGACCTATGTGTTCGAACCGGGCTCTCTGCAGTGCTTTCTTGCATGATTTGGCAGCTTTATTATAGGCCCTCTTCTTGACACCCACATCGGGATCTTTGCTCCTCCTAGCGTTCGCCCATGATAAAAACGCAGCTTGTTTTTTGAAGTTTGCTGATTTGCAAACCGCATTAAACCACGGGCTAACTTTACTATCGAGTGTTGTATCATGGAAGGGGATAAAGTATTCCATTCCCTGACGCAACACCTCGACAATTGAAGAGGCGCAAGACGAAGGGTCTTCTGATGAGAAGCACATACGCCGCCATGGGTAAGATGCAAAGAAGTGACGCATCTCATCCCATTTTGCTGACTTGTATCGCCATACTCGCCTCGTGCCTTTTAGGCTTAAGTCGGAGGGTGAGTAGACAGATACAGACTTCACCAGGCAATGGTCGGAGGTGCCCAGAGGGGCAGAAACCGACACAGAGTATCGGTCTGGGTCAGTTGTCAGCAAAAGGTCCAAACAATATGCAGTGTGGGAGCTCACATCTGGTACCCGCGTCGCCTGGTTAACCAGCTGGGAAAGATCATGGGAAGGAGCTGGGAAGGAGTTGCTGATCAAAATTGATCTTTATCTCTTTGTAATAAGGTCGCGTGCACAATCTGTTAGGTAAAGAGTGGCGGTTATTCCACTCGCGTCCGGCTCCTGGTATCACGACTTCACGTGCACCTGTCCCGAATACGGAGTTTAACTTCGGTGTATTTGTTATTCATTGGGACAGGTATTGTTCATTGTTCTATTACTCGGTTGTGTAAAAGACAATTTAGAAAATCAACCAATATCTCGGAAGACCAAGTTCCAATCCACTATGTACTTATGATGGTACCTAAAACGGTATTTTTTTAGGCAACACTACCAAATATTTCTGTTTATTTTAATTAACTATCAAAATGATTTTTAAATTGTCAAGTTGTGGAAAATTCAAAACGATGACGTCACCCTTTATCAAGTCAAACGAACAACATTAGGTTTAAACATCATCACCGTTCAGTAATCGCTTGTAGTTGTAGTTATTAATTTTCCCCTATTTATTTTTATTGTCATAATGAATTGTCTCATAACATCTTGCGTCGAATGACATAAACATTGCGACCAAAATGCTAACCAAAAAGATGTTAACATTATAAACGACAGTACTCTCCTTAGAAATCCCATGTCTAGATTTATAAAGTTGATATTCCTCCTACAAATCCTCGGAGCTAGTCCGGCCGCGAGTTTGCAAATCCACCGAGTAACTGGCAGAGCAATTACTTCCTTAGACACTTTTAAAATCCAACGTACGGCGGATGGAACCGTTTGTGGATGTTGTTTCCTGATGTTACTTGGCTTTATTTTTTTGTTTTTACTATATTGAAATAGTTGTTGTGTTTTCAGAGGATATGGTTTGGATTTACATTTGTAAGGGTATAGGATAAAAGTATTCGCATCACCGATGGTAGCCCATAGATAGCATCATTATTCGAAGTAGCGTTTAATCTATATATATATAAAAATGAATTGCTGTTCGTTAGTCTCGCTAAAACTCGAGAACGGCTGAACAGATTTATCTTATCTTGGTCTTGAATTATTCGTGAAGGTCTAGGAAAGGTTTAAAAGGTGAGAAAAATTCGAAAGAGACGGGAACGGGACGGGACCGGACGCGGACGAAGTCGCGGGCTCAAGGCTAGTTATTTTTAAAACTTCGTTTGATGTTGATCAATACAAAAAGTTTATAAAATAATAATCACTTACATATTTCAGACAAGGTACATAAAGTGTTAGTAACAATAATCTTACAAGCTATGTTAGTCTAGTCAAATATTACATATCTTGATTTTTTATAGAATAAAATAAAATAATGGCATTGTAATTAACATGCGAGTAAAAGACGATACAGTGAACCAAAGCCAAAAAACATTAAAATTGCAACGGTCGAGTTTCTTTCCGGTTCTGGATAGAAAATGCCTTGCCAATCGAAAAAGTATCACTCATTTGAGCGTATTAAAGCTACTGCGATACCCGGACTAGATACATGATGGAACAAATTACCCTTACGTCTATTTTGAAAAGACTCCTAATAGGATTTATTATAATGGTCTCGTTAGTTACACTCGGCAAATACAAACTCTTTTTAATAAGGTCCCAGTAATCCTTCGCGACACACGACATGCTTTCAATTACAACTCGGAAATCCCTCAAACACACCGGTTCACAAATATTTACAGGCACAAAACGATGTCCATAAGCCTTTTAACCAGAGAATACTCCAAGTAACAGCAGGTTACGCGGCTGGTAGTGCGCCGGCCAAGTTCTGTGTATCCAAACATTTATTCAACATTATTTTTTTATGTTTACTTTATTTTCTTTTAAATATGTCATCTATTGTCAAGCTTCAAACGATATAATATTTATCATTTGTGATCATGAAATAAAACTCTTACTCATACTTGGCATCATCATCATCATCATTAAAAGTTACATATTATACTAAGTAACGCTAGAAACCATTGCCCATTGAACCAAATCACTGAACGAATGACTCCCATATTATGGTACTTCTATACTAATATCATAAAGCTTTGTTTGCTTGTTTGTTAGAACACGCTAGTCTTAGGAAATGATATATCAAATTAAAAAAAATATTTTTGGTTTGATAGTCCATTTGTCGAGGAAATACATATTTAAGCTATAATTATCACTATATGAGCAGTAACCGAAATCCACAAACCGGTCCAAGTTTCGGGTACTTTTTATTTAATTACAAAAAACAACAAACTTGGCCACTTTTAACCAAACCTATTTAAACGAAAGCTCCCAACAGCAGCGGATCTTCCGTACGCGACTATCACTTCCCTTTGATGTGAGCCCCCGTCCAATGTTTGTCTCAAAGCCATATTTAATTGCTATCTCGTTATTTTTGGATTATTTGCAGTGTGTGAAACGTTTTTAATCAGTCCGACTTCCATTGGGCAGACCTATGGGGCAGACAGCCCTCAATTTGTTACTTCAAAAGAGTTTTTCGTGTATGTAACTGTTACCTAATTGCCATTAAATTGATTTCCACTTGGACTGTACAAGTGTACAATTGGAGATGCAGTAAATGCATATTTCAATTCGCAATGCTTGGGTAACATTTCATGGTTGCAGATCAAAGAGAGAATTGCAACCCTTCATGATAGTTCCAGTAATTAGAATGACGTTTGTTTTCACAGCTGGAACACCGTTCTTATAATTTAAAATAGGGGAGACTATTTATTTTCTGTCGAAACACTTTGACCAAAAAGAAACAAAAAGATAAACATAATGTAGACAGTAATAATTTTAATTTTATTTTTATTCATGGTCAATTTTTTCTTGCCTAGTTTTCAATAACAAAATCATATTTTTAAGTATAATAGACTTATATATAAACTTGATAATTAAATTAATGTTCACTTTTATCAGGTAAATCTAATTTATAATTAATTTTACATTACCTACGCAGTAAAGATAAAAAACACATTGGCTTTTATATCAAATTTTGATACAGACTGGACCCCATTAAACCAGAAATCGAACCGACTACCTGCGTGCGAAAGACCCAAAAATACCCCGAAACAACAAGAGCCGTTTCATTATGGTTACATACGTTTGCATACCGACATCTCTTCGTGGCATGCGTCCCCAATTAAGCCATGGGGTCCTCTCCAACCCTTCCACGGCAACGGCGAGTTTGCCGACTGTCTGGCTTCCTAACTCCCAAATGGAAGGATTATTTAGGGGATTTAAACTAATTTTGGAATATTATAAATGCATATTTGCAGCAATTTCGGAAAACGTAATATTCATTGATCGATTCGGTGGTAAGAAGCCACAATACTTTTGTTTATAAACTCAAGACATTATAAAATATGGTTTTTGATTGTATTTTTAACGATCGCCATTATATAAATTATTTATTTTGCGGATACGGCGACGCCAACGAATAGGATACTACAATGGTAGGTACCACCGCATCCGTAAAGACTCCGAGCGCACTTTGGGTTTGCAACAATAAATGAAACAAACAAATCAGGTGGACCAAGCATGTATATTAATATTTTCAATTGACCTATATACATTTGGAGAAAAATCTCGTCATCGCGGATTAGACGAGTTCACGGTCCGCGATATATTAGCGCCAGCTATTAGGCAAAGATTGAACATCAATTAAAATGACGTGAACAGTAATCAGGGCTCCTCTTTTGATTACCATCAGGTAGAGTGGAGTCAATATACCGACTCACTTAAAAATACCTGTTCAAGAAGATAAAAGTTTCGTCTTTTCATCTCTTATTATGAGGAAATCGAATCCACAGTGTTTTTTAATGTAACTTATACTGTTAACAAGTAACTTCATATTTTATCTTATCCATCTCGGCTATTATCACTTTCATTCATGTATCAAGTGTACAGAGTAACTAACCCCTACATTACTTTATTGCCTCTGAAGCACCGACTCACTTCGCAGGTGAACCGCATTCCCTCCCATAAAAAGAATCTCTGGAATTGTAACAGGAGTCATTACAAAAGGCACATGTTAACTGGGTCGGGACCCGTGTCACGGCGCCTCGGATTTGCTTAACAAGATTAGAGAAGCGAAAAACGCCAGACAATGAACGTATTAACTGCGAATTCTATGTGGGACGTACGCTTGGTAAAATATAAACACGTTGCGTAGGGAAATGTGTTATTATTTTGAGTGATAAATTAACATTTGTGTATTTGGCGCCATGTATAAAATAATAATTACAACGATGACTTATATACGTATAATATTTTACATTTATTTGCTTATACATTTTATTCGTCACGCGCCTAGGCGCTATAATATAACATTTAAAAAAACAAGCATTACATATGAACGTTCTTGAAAACCTTTAATATATTTTATTCAAACATGTAATTTCTTTTCAACCCAGCACTTTATCACTTTAAAAAAAAGGAAAATAATTTAGTTTATTATTTTTAAATTACTGAAATATTTCTTTTATCGTAAATTATTTTTCTAATGTTCTTGATACTGTAATCAACAGTAAATCCAGAAGTCCAGAAAATATTTTATAGTATTAAAAGCTGCAAACCATTTTACATTGTACTACGAAAACGAATCCCATTTTCCGATCTGAAAAAAAAACCTAGATTTAATCCAGCTTCAATTTACGTTGAGAGCACAGTCTTCCCTTTGTGTGGTCTAATTTAGTCGTTCAAGGTAAGTACATTTGGTCTCATTTGGCGGGTTTAATCCCCAGGGCAGACACGAGTGACTAAGCAGATTATAATATTCGAGTGCCTCACAAGGACTCACTTGTTAGCGGGCCAAGTTGGAGTTTGTCTTGTTATAACTCTGAGGGACTTGGTATCACATACCAGACTGCACTTGGGTCGTGAGTCGTGCATCCATTGTCAAGACTCGGGACTTCTCAAGCCATTTATATCGAAGTTTGTGAGGGAAAAATTATTGTACTTCGTTTCAGTGTTTGCAGGAAAGCAGCAGAGTTAAGATGGTTTGAAGAAACATATTTGAAGGCTATTGACAAGCTTTTGCGTATATATATTTAAGCATGTAAATACAGCTTGAATTGTGTTACGTACTCGTACGAGTCAAATTCTCTTTCTAAGTCAGACTTTCTTCTGCACGTTTTTTTACATTCATAAGTAAATCCGGTTGTTTTTTATGTTTTTTTTCTGTACATTTCCATCACAAATTATTTTACCAACAACTAAAGGCAGCACGCGACTTCGTCGGTGTGGATTTCAGATCCCTTTTTCGCAATAAAATGTAGTCTATGTTCTCTCTCAGGGTCTAAAGATTGTCCGTGCCCAATTTCATCGAAATTTGTTGAGAAGGTTTAAGCGGGAAAGCGTAACAGACAGACATAATTACTGCCGCATCTATATTTTTAAATAGGGATGATTGTCAATTCAATGTCATTGTCTGTTCAATGAGACGATTCCTCCAATATTATCGTACAAAATTGTCTACAAGTCAAAAGCACTTTCAGTAGACAAACGTGCTCAGAACTTAATTCCTTAACCCCCCATAGCCGGTGCACCATCGATCGAGCATCACAGCGACAATAAAAGTTAAGTGCAGCCTCCCCTCCCCTAATCTTAACGGTTACGTGAGGTATTAACAATTTAGGAGACATCCGAGGACCTCATCGATTTGACGTTGTCTGCTACCGGGATTGTTTTAGATTTATTTCATGTGGAAATAAATATCTGTTTTTTTTTATTCAAATCCGATGAACATCTCTTAGACAGTTAAAATCCGATGAACATCTCTTATATACTCTTTTGTTATTACGAGTGCTCATAGGACACGCTCATTAAGGACACGAATAAGTAAAGTATCAGTCAATTAATGTCCCACTGCAGGTCAAAGGCCTCCATCATTTGAAATCGTTTTCGTTACAAAGATGGGTTTCGGCGTAATCACCCCGCTTGCCAAATGCAGATTGGTGATCACAAACCCGGGCCGTGTTCGGGAAAACCGACAACGTTTTTTTTAATGTCTTTTTTGGTACCTACTAAAAAAATCCTACTGCATCATGGTTGACGAAATAGTGGACAATCGACTGTGTTTCTTTCAACTATGACATTTACCAGTATACGCAGATTGTCTATCAATTTTGCGTGCACTGCTCTGCCGAGTGCGCGACGGGATTACATCCATAAACATCCCGGCACCGATGAAATGCAGTGAAAAGAACGGAATACAAACTTTTTCTATTACATATTGGAAATATCTCGTATATTCTCTGGTAATATTAATTAGAAAAAAAATGTATTTTTTCATTGAAAAGGTATTAGAATGTTATAGTTCTAAATTTTTTTTTGTATTCTTATATTGTGTTTTCATACCCCTGCTGTTTTGTTGTGGCTTCTTCTCCATAAACTCGTATAGGCGATGATAGAGTCACTGCGTATTTTATTGATTATTTATTGTCAATTTATAAGTGCATCTCTGAAGGGTAAACCAAAAAAAACATTATGTATTTCTTGTAACCACATCATTTTACACAACATACAGTACGCTGGAATACACCACGTACAAATTCTCTATTCTATACACAGCACACTTCAGTTTCTATTAGTGATGAGCCGCAATGTCAAAATTGTAGATTCGGATACGGATCCGAAAACAAATATGTGATTTCTAGATCCGCTGATACGGATCTTTTATTTATTTTGCAATCGGTATAGGCGCATGACTTTGAAACGATGGTTGACACTTCGCTAGCCGCAACGAATGCCTTATGTTTTGTATACACTTTAGTGTGACACTAGGCCACTTATTTTTATTTGATTCTGTACCATCTACAAAGGTACTTCATTTCATCCTATGAATTGAAATTTTTTAAAGAAAAGATCCATAAAAGATCCGCATGAAATGTTACGGATACAAATACGGTTTTTTTACCGGCTGATATCAGCGAATATGGATACGGATATTCGGAACATCACTAGTTTCGATGCACTGGAGTGCCGTGAGCGACAGGATTACATCCATAAACATCCGCACCCCAACAAAGGTCGTATTTATCCGACGTCGCATTAAGCGGAAAAACTCGGAGCCCCTGCAATGATCAGGTCTAGTTGTAATCCCTGTTGTTTTGTTTAAGTTGTGTTTACGTAGACAATTGAAGTAAGCATTAGTTAAATATGGGCTATCATACTAATATTAGAAATGTGAAAGTTTGTTTGTTTGGATATTTGTCCGTCAATCTCGCTGAAACTACTGAAAGGATCACTCTTGATAACGCGGGAAAAGCCGCTAATAAAAGCTAGTTAAAAACAAATAAATATCAAAGTACATGACATAAGAACATACGAGATTAAACAAAATGCAGAAACCGCATTGTCTCAAATTATCTGATTTGAAAACTATAATAATTATTAATATTTTACTGCGGAAACGCTTAACCTACAGCTTATTTTGGCTGTAGCCTCTGCGATTAAACAGGGATCAGCCTTTTCTTTAAAGTTTAACATTAATTAAAACACATTTTATAAGTGCCTCTCTGAAGCTTACAAATAAATTAATGAATCGTTTTCACTTTAATTCTTTAATTTCGTAATAATAAGCCTTTACATGATTACTAGCGGCCGCCCGCGACTCCGTCCGCGTGGATTTCGGTTTCCGCACACATAGTGTATAGTAAAGCTGAAAGCCTTCCTCGACAAATGGCCTATTTAACACAAAAAAAAATCTATTCAAACCAGTGTTCCTTAAATTAGCGCGTTCAAACAGACAAACTCTTCAGCTTTATGATATAAAAAAGTAAAGATAGATTAACAAATATTATAACATTGCCCTAGAAAAAACTAAACCACTCCCAGCTTACCAGTTTCAAGCGGCTGCAAATACCTGCAAACTTGAATTAATCTAGTAAACGAGGGGCATTATCTCCAATTCCGTGATACGGCATCGCCGTAACTCACGGCTTAATTACAAACTTGCCTTGTCAGCCATTCGACTCTCATACGGGTACTTAGACGGTGTTCAACTATTTTCTGCTACATTTTCTACGCTTTAGAGCAGAATTTATACAGGAGGTGTACAGGGTATTACAAGCCACCGAGCGAGCGAGTTCTCGAGTGATTATAGCTTTTAAATGTATGTATTATCTGTGTAAAGACATGTGTCCAGATGTGGGAAGTTCTATTTACACTCTGTGAAGATAGTTTATAATTCAGTTGGTTCGTAGTTGCTGGATAGGTTTCTGGTAATGGAAACAACACAAAAATAAACTTTATGCAGGCAGCCAACGTCCATTGCTTATTTTAAGAACTAAAACTACAAAGTTATGTGCTTTTGTAGATTTTGCAATGCTGAAAAGTTTGCTTGTTTGTTTGTTTGATCGCGCTCATCTCAGGAAACGCTACTTCTAATTGAAAAAAAAAATGTATTTAATAGTCCATTTACACGTAACACGGTGTGTGCTGAAATCAAAACCCACGCGGGCGGATTCGCGGGCAGCCGCTAGTCTTTGATAAGCTGCTAATTATTTTTAAATATTTTTTAACTAGCTGCCCGCCCCGGCTTCGCCCGTAGTACTTACTTACATGTATTATACATACAAACCTTCCTTAAGAATCACTCTATCTATTAAAAAAAACCGCGTCAAAATCCGTTGCGTAGTTTTAAAGATCTAAGCATACATACGGACATACAGCGAAAGCGACTTTGTTTTATACTATGTATTGATAAAACGCAGCATAGGACTAAAAGCATGAGCTATACTTAAAGTCCATGCAATTAAAGTTCTTCCGTACTCACCCTAAAAGTATGACCGTGGCAACCAAAATTCGGCTAGAAGGACATTACCATTATTACGTGCTATCGAGGCGTTGATCCAGCCAGAGTGCAGTTCAGGTGGGGTAATAAAGAGCAGTTTTTCCCAGATCTCCCGGATAAGGGAAGGTGAACGGCGATATATCAAGGGATTAGTCCTTTGCTGCCGGGCGGAGCGTTGAATGCAAAGTGGGTGCGTAGGGATGGTACTACATCTATCGTGGAAATATGAGACCTTATAGCTGAAGTTTTAAATGCGTTATTCAGTTGGCAGAGGATTGGGTACTCGACTTAGACGGTGTTTTAATCAATGTTAAATAAGCAGAGTTTGGTGTAATTTAATATCAAGTGCGAAGGTGTGCTCCACGAGGTTTTCAGTTCTAGATATTACTACGAGTATAGTAAGAAAGTGTCAACTAAGCCGTATAGCCGGATGGGATAGAATGTACCTAAAAAGGCAACAAGAAACCAGAACATTATTTATTTCCAACTATAACATCGTGCATCGTTCAACTGTTATTGTAACTGTCAAGTTTATTGGAATCAAACAAAACATACAAATAAAATAAAGAATATTTTCTTCTTCTTCTTCTTCCTAGCGTTTATTCCGTTTCTATGGGGGGGAAACCCCATAGACCTTTGGCTATGACCATGGCTTTGACCATGATCCAGGATTTGACAAGTCTGGTTATTACAGTGAAGCGACTGCCATAAGACCTGCGTAACACATAGAGGGGAACCTGACAGATTGGATCATGGTTACACATTCAGATCCAACTGAACTAAAGTCAGAAATCACTGAATGTGCAGGTTTCCTCACGGTGTTTTCCATCACCGCCGAGCTAATGGCACAAATCCACACATAGATTTCGAAAAATCCAGAGATGGCGGCCCGGATTCGAACCGCGGACCTCACGTATGTGAGGCGCCGTCCGTATCGCTAGGCCACCATCGCTAAAGATATCAATAAAGAATATGGCATTTAAAATTTAATTTAAATTAACACATACACTTAATACCTCTAAAACCAAACAATCGATATCGATACTTTGGCTCCCTACCCAGCCCCAGGAACACTAAGGAACTCCATAAGTTAACAGCTAACAGGAGCCTGTCATATATCAGGGCCTACGGGTGACACGAGTCATGTCTCTCCATGCTCGGCGTAACGAGATCTCCTTCAGCTAAACATGAATTTTTCAACTTAATATACACATTTGACGTATTTTTGGCTTTGTTCAAGATAAAATGAATTTATGGCTGGCATTTTTGTTCAGTTTTATTTTCTTTTATTTTTTATTTTGTTTGCATAGTGGTTGGAAATCACCGATAAATTTTATAGTGGCAGTGTATTTTATGGATGCTAATGGAGTCACAGCCAATTAAGTATAGAGTCAAAAATCATCTGTAGGTTACCTAAACAATCCGGCCCCTCCAACAGCACTAAAACGGGAAACAAATCCATCCCCTCCAAACGCATGGTTAAGCTAAGCTATAATCTATTATCAGTTGAAATTATTATTATTATTGTATTAAGTTTTAATATTTACCATATTAGGTACTTTTTGTTGGAATAAATTACTTCAATTGTACAAGCAACTGAAATTGAGACTAACATTTAAACAAAAACAACACGCTTGTGAATAAACATTAAGCTCATAGTCCTAAGTACATTCTAAGAAACAATACCCACGTCGAGAGCAACTATGATCGTTAATACCAGCTTGAGACAAACACTTACTTGTGCTTGTACAAGTACGGTTGAAGCGACTTCGTAGAATGAGTCTGAATTCAACCTTGTGTTTTGAGAGGTAGTTTACAAACAAAACAGTGTTTAACTGGTAAGTGACTTCCGAGCTACAAACATTTATGTAGCGTTAGCTTAGACTTTGAATGTAGAACAATACATTTTTATCAGTTTTCCACTGTTTCAAGCAGATGATGACTTCTGGTGAACTTGCACCAAATTGGTTGTGATACAACTTTACAAAAGAAAAACTAAAAATAAAAGATTTTTTGTAATTTTAGTCGTTTAGATTCGAGTTCCATGTAGAATACCAGGAGGGGCAATATATAGGAGGGGCTGATAAGGATTAGAGACTAAATTTTTTTAAGGGCGTAGAGAAGAAATTAAAATCTTATTGTGTACCACAGATGAGTGAGATGAGTCAGGTGAGAAAAGAGCGGACTCATACACCCGGTCTGACGACGGCTGGTATCCCGGAGTTTACACGTCGTTTTCCGAGGCTGGTGGAAGCCGGCTCTCAACAATAAATGCTTTGTCAAACTTCCACTGCCCTAAGCGGCGATGACCACTTACCATCAGGTGACCCTATGATGAGTTCTCCTCCTAATGACATAAAAATATAGTAAAGTATCAGCTTATTATTGTCCCACTGCAGGGCAAAGGCCTCCATCATTTGAAATCATGTCTTCGTTACAAAATGGGTTTTAGCTTAATCACCAAGCTTGCTATATGTGGGTTGGTGATCAAAAACCCGCTGTATTCAGAAAAATCGATACAAATTTTGTCCGACCGAGAAATCAAACCCAGCTCCTCGAGACCATGGCCCGGTTACTTAACCACTAGACCATCAAGTGTTACATATTTTTAAATTATATATTTTGTATTACTAAAATAATAAATTATTCTCTGTCTTGAGCCACAGCTGAGTGAGACAAGTGTAGAACGGACCACATAAAACCGCGCTGACGACAAGTGCGATCCCGGAATAGCAGATATCCCGGAGTTTACAAGTCGTTATCCGAGGCCGGTGGAAGGCGGGTCTCAACAATAAATGCTTTGTCAAACTTCCACCGCCCTGAGCCGGAGATAACCGACTTGTGTTTGTTTCACCGAACTTGCAGGTTTCCCCTTTATTCCTTTTAGTCGCAACTTTATTTGGCTTAAGGCATTGTCTGAGAGGAACACGAGGTGGCTTAAAAACTCCCGAGTTGATTCGGTAACGCTTTGAAGTGGGCTTCGTCATATTTATTTGCGGTAGTCGTTTGTTTTGTGTCTTGTTGAAAATCATCGAAAGTTATTGTTGAGGCGAAGAAGAAATTACGTGAGATGATCACAAACATTAGCCGTTAACACTGCTATGTTGTGACAGCCTAGATAAATGTACCACATTCCTTTCCGCGAGTCGACACTAAGGTACAGCTAACAGTTTTCCTTTGCGTTTTATCGTTCATCATACTGCGATCACCAGACCGCTTGCACCATCCTGGGGTGACAACTGTATATCCTCAACCGGCCTTAGACTCTAATCGAAGTGTACTTCTAGATTACAATTTTATAGCTGTAAACGTCATTATATATCTCCAAGAATTCCTGAATGTTACAAAGTGATATGTAAACATTCCCTATCGCCTAAAGAACGACCCTAATCCGAGATTTCTCCAGAAAACTATCCAGTGACTAATAGCTTAAAGAGCGGCAATATATTTGGTTAGATAACGCACCGATGACAAAGTGCACCGCATTATACCAACCGCACCGTTCTTAGGGAACTATTCGTGGATAACAAGATTCCTTATCTCGAATCATATTTTATAGAGCTAGCCGTTTTACTATTCGGTAGATGACGGTTTGAATCAGATGGCGTATCTCATTCGAATTTGTTTATGGGACGAAAAGTAAATGCAAATTAAGTTGGACACGTAAAAATACTTTTCGTATTTTTTTTGCAACAAATAATGACGGTCAAATTGATTTTTTTTCTGATCTCTACTAACTTATACCTATAAATCGATCGAATTAAAGATCAAACAAGTTGTTATTAACATGCGAAGGCAAGTAAATTTAATTTGATGGCCTTTAGTTTGACTTTCAAAACTAACTTAATTATGGGTATTTTATTACAACAAATAGAAAGAAAACAATGCTTAACCGTAATTATTTCGTTTCACAGCTCCAAGATACGAAATCCAACTTATTACAACACCTCCAAAACCTTACAGCGCATTTGTATCGGAAACAAAACTCCGAACATTCGTAGAAAATCCTTGAAAATTTAAGGTTGCTATAAATTAGGGCACGAGCGTGGTAACAAAGGATTAGACAAAGCTTCCTGAACGGTAATGTCCTAGAACACATCTTTAGGTAAGCTCACCAAAGAAAAAGAAAAGTTTAACTAAAAATAAAGGCTTTAAATGTTTTCACCCAGTGCTGTTACACTTACTTTGCAGTTTCACAAATAGTTAGTAAAATTAAAAGTAAGTGAAAGTTACCTTTTCATGCCAAAACAATTATATTGAATGTCGTTTAGTATGTAAGTAGATAGGCGTTGAAAATGAACTACATATGTCTATAAAAAATCTTTGCATTCTGTACGTTAATGCTTAATCAATAAATCAAATCTATAAGAACCAAAACTCATTTTAGATAAAACAAAGGATAAACCCACGCCAATTTACGAAGATGTTGGATATACCGTAAATCAACAAAACAGGCCCATTATTTCCTCATAATAAATAAGCACCTTATTATTTACTTTATAATTTCATAGAACTCCAGACTGGCGCGTAAACAGCAAAAGTTAACTCGCCACATTTTGAGAGAGCCAGCGAATAAATTGACCAAAATTATAATCTTGTTTACACAGCTTTGAAGAAGCAACTTGAAAATGTTTACTCAATTATGGAAAGGCAACAAATTGGCGACATTATTTCTCCGTCACAAATACTTCTTAAATATCCTTTGTGAACAACAGGTCCTATTTATAACAGCTATTGAGTTTAGTGTGGGTAATTTGATTTGATGAGACGAAAGTTCAATAGGATCTCTCTTTGAAATGTCTTCGATTCGAAGTCAATGCTTATCGCATTAATTATAAAGGTTTATATATGCCTCTGGTTTACTCGACAAAGGGCAAACTTCGCGCAGTTAATTCAACCGCCATAAACAAGAGAATCATAAAACAATATAATAATAATTTAGGTGTCGCGGTGGCTCGCGCGGGATCAACGCCGCATTGTGCGCTGTCCTGTCTCTCTGAAATCTGCTTTACGAATCCCTTTTCATGAAACGACGGCTTAAAACCTCATTTAGCGAGGTCCCGACGCCTCTACCACTTAGACGTTATGGCCCAAGAAAATTGTCGCGTAATTTAAATAACTTTGTCGAGTCCTTCCCATTGTCTTCGGTTTCTGTAGCGCAGACAACCTCGAGTGCATAAATCTTCCCTTTCTCGAGAGCATCTTCATTTTTGTTGAGCACATTTATCCCGTTGTCGTTTTGGATCACTCCGATGTTATGAAGCGAGGAGTTGCATAAATCTCTTTCGTTTTAATTCCGTTTTTGTTGATTCGACTTGAGGGAGCCTAATTGTTTTTTAATACCGCCTCCTGACACTGATTTACGGGGAAAGATTTCTTCTAATGTTTTTTCATTTCTAACTCTTGCTGAAGTTCCGCCAGTCATTTCGCTAATTACAGAGGAGGAAACGTCGGGCGGGCAAGTTACATAGCGGAATATGAGAGACATCAAAGGCATTCAGGTATGATACCTGAACACAACTCAAACAGTTTCGGAACTTAATTGGAAAGCGAACGGGGCGCCGGACGTATTTACACAGTACTCATGGTGACCAGACTGTGTGTTCTGCTCTTATACGGTTTGTGTCAAAGACTGCCACTCCCGCCATAGATTGTCTCCCAACACTCGAAACTTGGGTCCGTTCAATATTCGTAATTCACAAACATTCCAATTAATCAAACGTTGATTAAAATCTTTAAGTCCTTCAAACTTTGATTTAGTTTTCAACAAGTAACAGCTCAAGGAGTGACACGCAATAAATATTTTTAATGAAGTCTTGTGCCCTGCAGTGCAAACTTGATAGTAAACTTTCCTCTTTATTGTAATGCAATTAATCGAACGTTGATTATAATCATTTAGCTTTACCAAACACTTTTGAAATAAAACTACTTTTAAACAGATATAATCGCGGTATAATTTTAAACTACATATTCGATCACGGCTCTTGAAAAGGTGCCGAAACGTCGTATCCCGTAAATATGTAGTTTAAAATTATGCCGCCATTATATCCGTTTAAAAGTAGATTTATTTCATGAGTAACATAATTATTTTGTTGATGATTGATATGATGATGATTTGATGCAAAAATTGACATCTTTGAATTCGTATCTTAAACTGTTTTATGCAATAAGATGACTCAATATAACTGGAAAAGAAATCACTCACTTTACAATCTATACTTTGGCAATTGCATTGATTAAGGCACCTTTGTTAGCTTTACATATTCAATGATGGTTCCATATGCAGAAAAACATTAATAACCAACTCGTTTTGTTCATTGTTTTCAGCTACATTTTCGCATGTAACACGCCATACCAGAAGTAAAAAGCATTTAATTGACCAATTGACGGTCTCATACCGATAAAATATATATTTGCCATTACAAATCCTTTCTTTAGTAAATGAACTTGCATTTAGTTAATATTTACGATAACACATTTAACTGCCAGCCTTTCCAGAGGTATTCTACATTTTGATAATAATTATGTTAGGAAAGATAATGTGGCACCTATATATTTTACTGAATGCGGTCATAATAATAAGTAAATAAGTTAGTATCGGCCTATTAATGTCCCACTGCAGTGCAAAGGCCTCCATCATATCGAATCATCTTTTCGTTACAAAGATGGGTTTTGACTTAATCACCACGCTTGCTAAATGCGGGTTGGTAATCACAAACCCGGGCTATGTTCGGAAAAATCGTCACAAATTTTGGTCGACCTGGGAATCGAACCCGGGACCTCGAGACCAAGGCCCGGTATTTTAACCACTAGACCATCGTCGAGAATATTACACGGTATTTTCAGAATACAAATGTATGTATCTACCTATATACAGATTTACATCACCTCTCGACACTGATATCACAAGTCAAACCTCTTCATTATTGACGACTTAACCTAAAGACGCACCAATCCGCAAACTCAGTAATCCCAATGATCGGAATCCGGAGACGTTTATACCGCTACTTAATTAAGACGAAAGCCTGACGAGATGTCATAAACTTTAAACCAACGAAATTTACAAACACAAATTGGTTAATGGAGCACATTGAAATCTGACGTCTGCAGTGCGTGCAAAATAACTTGGCCATCAGAAATGTAAATGTAATTTAGAATTATAGTTGTAGCGTGCCTTGGGCTCTGAGGCAACTGCCGAGGATGCAAACAGGAGAGGCGCGGATAACGATGATGATAGTACAGACGAGAAAATATAAAATAAGTCTACGAAATAGTATTTTTGGGGTTAAGGGTTTAGTTTCGACAGGTCAGTCTGTCTGTCCGTCTGTCCTGCCTCGTTCTCCACCGTTTCTGCACCGATCGGCCTGAAAATTGGTGGAGAGATGTATAAGGATGATCCAAAAATTGGTTTTTAAAAGTCTCTAAAAATAATTATATTTAATTTGTATGGCTACGGAACCCTTTCACGTGCGTGTCTTACACGCTCTTGGACGGTTTTCTTTACGTTAACATTACTCCTCGAATAAAGTCAATATAAATGTCAATTGAACTAAACTACGTAGTTCGGTATGGCCAATCAATTCGGCACGTACTGCACCCGCTAATCAATATACATAAACGTCGAGTTGGGATAACACGTAAGCCGACTACCAAGCCCGAGGGGGAAGTTCAAAGACTTTCCAATTTGGATATGGCGGTGCACTGAGATTAACTATGTTTGTGCTTCATTGCGAAGGATTCAATATGCCGGTTAGTTTGAGGTATTAAGTTATTTCGACGAAGCTCAGTGGTGAGGATGTACATTAATTTTACTCGTACAGTCATGAGCACCAACATGTATGCACATTACATAGCACATAAACACTTATTTCAAAGCAGTAAAGTTCATGTTTTAATGTGTTTTTATTCATGTTACCGCGAACTCGTCTTGTGATTTGGGCGAGCATCCTTTTATTGATGGATAAAGTATTTAAAGTAGAAACTCTGTCCTGAATTCTTAAACATGTTTATGAAACATGGTAACTTTTCTAATAAGAGTGACCAATGTAAACTTAAAACGGATTGACGCCTTGTTTCATAACTTTCGATGAAACGGATGATTTAAATAAATACTTATAGTAGTTGCATTAACCTAATAAAATATCATATTTCATTACTTAGTGCAAAGTTGATTTTGAATAAATAAATTACTTTTACCATGCGCTAAGGTGATCTTCGTAATCTGGTCTATTAGTGAAAAAGAAGCAGAAACAAAAGTGATATGGAATGCCTTTCGCTACGCATGAAGGTGTCTTTAACCCACAAATACATATATTTCACAGCCTCATACATGTAAAGGCAAAGCTTTCTATGCATTATGTATACGGACTGGAAATACATGCAGAAGTAATTCTAATTCCCTTTCAGGGGCGGAGGGGCAAGTAAAATATGTGACAGTGTGGTCACGGTCCACGGGGCGGGGAAGAAATGCGACCTCTCAGACCTTTAATATTAGTACTCGAGTGAGGCGGTAATTTGGTTTGCAAAAAGCATATTTACTCGTTCACGGGTTGTTGCGTTGTGATAGATTGACTGAGTTTTTGTTTTCAGGGGATGGTGAGGCTGTTTGGGTGGTTATTGGTGGTGAACTGTGAAGTTGGTTGGAGGGCTTTTTGGTTGTTACTTTATGGTCAAGTGTGTTCGCAAACTTCGCAATTAATAAATTGCGAGAGAGCGCATGCACATGTGAATTTTCGTAACGACAGTAAACTAGGACATGCATGCGTCTTTAGGCTTTTTATAAATGCACTACCAACTTCGAGACTCCTAGCTGGATTCAGTGATTCCAGAATAAAAACCCAACCACACTATATTTTTGCGCCAAACTTAACTATTTGCAAACTAAAACGCAATCAGATTAAATAAGAATTACGTAAACAAAAGCTTTCGAACAAATAGACATAAAAATTCTGTTCAACATTTCCCAGAATCACCGCCATATTCTCCTGAATTGTTAGTTAAAATTCATCAATCGTTTCAATTATTTACTTTTATTTGTTTATAAGCAATTCGTCGGACATTTGATGTCCATTTTTGCAGCAGTTATGATCTTATGATTTATGACCAAACCAAAGATTAATAAAGTCTATCGTGTGTGTTAACATTTTTTTGTTGTTTTATATACTTTATATTATTATTATGTTTTATCATTTTTTTTGTATACCATTTCTAGACCATTGACCATAATAAAAACTCTAAAGTTGATGATTAAAAACAAACCCGATATTGTAATGTCAAAGAAATAGTTTTACGAGACCAGTCGAAGGAAAATATGTGTATATTTGTGTCGTTAATAACTTTTTAACAAAAACCTTCAATGATCTTTTTTTCGGCAACGTTGATGCATCACTGGCACTCACAATCTCGAATCAAGAACTTCATTACATTGCCAATCAGGGGTCGTGTGAAATCATAACTCAGCAAGACGCCAGCCCCTCTAAATCTACGGGGAGGCACTGCGTTTAATTATATCCGACCCTACCACTTCACTACCTGGCGATCGTTAATCTTTCTTAAAGATATATTCCTTGCCTCGGAGAAGTCTCGCGTCTCGCTAATCACTTCATGTCGTATGGGAAGATCCTATGTGTTGGCGCATGTATGTTTTGATATTTATAATCTGGTATAGATAAACGTGACAGTATTCAACAGATTAGCAATATGTTTTAGCTCCACATATGTATGTACTGAGAGTGTACTTAATTTACCCACGTGATTAAGCTTAGGTTAATTAAATGGAGTTAATTGGACTATCGCCTAGCCAATAGCATATTTTGATAAACAATAGCAAGTTTGAAATAATGAAATTGTTTTAAACTCTCACGCTATTTCATAATATCTTCTTTACTCGACTGAATAATATCTGTTGTCTTTTTTGTCGAAAATGTTCGTCTTTAAATGTTTCTAGTAATCAATGATACCACTGGCACTGGAAAACACTAGATGAGAGCCCATGAAAATTAAAATATGTCCGTCGGCAGCGAAATGTCAGAGCTAATCCGACAGAGTCACGATGCCGATGCGTCAATTAGGTTGCGGGTGCGGTGATGACACATTGTAGTGTGCTCGCGCGGCAGAGATGCGGCAGCGACGTGCTTGCTCTGAGCAAGCATTGCACGAGCTAGTTATCCTAGCAGCGGTAATTGTCGGTTATTTTCATGTCGAAGTGTTAGCAGGTTAAAATAATGTGTGTCGTAGGTAATAGAATGAATATCACAATATGAATACATACGAGCTAAACAAACCAACTGAGCCTAAAAATCACTAGTCTCTGTAAAAAAAAGTAAACTAGTACCTACTAAGTCCATGAAAATTACATACGTACGCTGGCAGCGAAATGTCAGCGCTAATCCGACAGAGTCACAATGCCGATGCGTCAATTAGGTTGCGGGTGCGGTGATGACACATTGTAGTGTGCTCGCGCGGCAGAGATGTGGCAGCGACATGCTTGCAAGTCAGTCAGGGGTAATAGTGGGTTTCATGTCGAAGTGTTAGCAGGTTCGTAATACCAGCGGGGTGATAGTGGGTTATTTTCATATCAAAGTTTTAACAGGTAAAAATTATGTATGACGTAGGTACTAAAATTAATATCATATTAGCTAAACAAAGTAAGCCTAAAAATCACTGAAGTCTCTGTAAAAAAAAGTAAACTAGTACCTACTAAGTCCATGAACATTAAAATACGTCCGCCAGCAGCGAAATGTCAGAGCTAATCCGACAGAGTCACGATGCCGATGCGTCAATTAGGTTGCGGGTGCAGTGATGACACATTGTAGTGTGCTCGCGCGGCAGAGATGTGGCAGCGACGTGTTTGCTCTGAGCAAGCATTGAACGGGTCATACCAGCAGGGGTAATAGTGGGTTATTTTCATGTCAATGTGTTATCAGGTCAAAATAATGTATGACGTACGGAATAATTTGAATTTCATATGAATAGGATTTGGGTTTGAATACTTAAATTACAAGCATTGTATTTTCTGATATATATGTAATACTAGCGGCCGCCCGCGATTTCGGTTTCCGCACAAATAGAATTATACTATAGCTAGCTTAAAAGCCTTCCTCGACAAATAAGCGATCTAATACAATAACATTTTTTCAATTCGAACCAGTCGTTTCTGACATTAGCGCGCAAACAAACAAACAAACTTTTCAGCTTTGTTGTATTAGTATAGATATGTCCGAACCAAATAAAATTGCAATTAACAAAAATAAGCTGATAAATTCAAGGGATATTTACAGATGAGCTCCCTCCAAAAACCAAAAAGCATTCGCATGACATTCTGTACAAGCTCACCGGTGGAATATCCGGCAGAGGCAGTCGCGCTGTTACGTCAATTAGTTGACGAATGCAGCGATGACACGCGGCGCAGCGATGTGTTCGCAGAGCTAACATTGCACGGGACGGCATTGCACAGGCTGGTATTGTACTAAGGAATTTAAATAACTATCATTCATGGAGAACGAGTAACGTGTGGTTTTAAACGTATTTACTGAATTTTTTTGATTTTCAATAAAGTGGTACAATAGCAAAGAAATATAATAATAGAATCATCCAACACAGATAAGCGCGTTCGAAGAAACAAACAAACTTGTCAGCTTAGTGACAAAGCACAGTTGAATGTCCCTGACGACAAAAAAAGAGCTTAATAATTTAAGGGACATTTACAAACAATCTGCCTCCAAAAACCGAAAAGTATGCGCATAACATTCTGTACAAGCTTGTCGATGGAATATCCGGCAGAGGCAGTCGCACTGTTACGTCAATTAGTCGACGAATGCAGCGATGACACGCGGCGCAGCGATGTGCTCGCAGAGCTAACATTGCACGGGCCGGCATTGCAGGCTGGTATTGCGCTGAAGAATTCAAATAACTATCATTCATTGAGAACGAGAAAGGTGTTGTTTTTCATTGTGTTCACTGAAATATTTAGGTTCTAAACAAAATTTGTACAATAGCATAGAAATATACCATATTCGCGTGTTCGCGTGGAATTTGGATTCCGCACATTTAGTGTCATACTTTATCTTTGAGCCTTCCTCGACAAATGAAATATACAGCACAGATAAAAGTGCGTATAAACAAAACAAAAATCAGCTTTATTAAACTAGTTTAACTCGCTCCAAAAGCCTAAAAGCAATCGCATGACATTCTGTCAAAACCTCTTCGGTGGAATATCCGGCAGAAGCAGTCGCGCTGTTACGTCAATTAGTCGACGAATGCAGCGATGACACGCGGCGCAGCGATGTGCTCGCAGAGCTAACATTGCACGGGCCGGCATTGCACAGGCTGGTATTGCACTGAGGCATTTAAATAACTATCATTCATGGAGATCGAGAAACGTGTTGTTTTCATTGTGTTCACTGTTATGGTTTTCAATAAAATATTACAATACCATAAGAATATACAATACTAGCGGCTGCCCGCGACTCCGTTCACGTGGAATTCGGTTTCCGCAAACATAGTGTCATGGTTTAGTTAAAAGCCTTCCTCGACAAATGAATCATCCAACACAGATAAGCGCGTTCAAAGAAACAAACAAACTTTTCAGCTTTATTATTAGTATTAGTATATTTATGTCCGAACTACATAAGTTAGAGACTAAGCACAGTTGAATGTCCCTAACGACAAAAATGAGCTTAATAATTTAAGGGATATTTACAAATAAACTGCCTCCAAAAACCAAAACGCATTCGCATGACATTCTGTACAAGCTCGTCAGTGGAATGCCTGGCGGAGGCAGTCGCGCTGTTACGTCAATTAGTCGACGAATGCAGCGATGACACGCGGCGCAGCGATGTGCTCGCAGAGCTAACATTGCACGGGCCGGCATTGCACAGGCTGGTATTGCACTGAGGAATTTGAATAACTATCATTCATGGAGTACGAAAAACTTGTTTCTTTCCATTGCGTTAACGCATAATTATTTCATGAGGTTTACAATAAAACAGTTCACTAGCAAAGAAATACACATAAATTATATTGTAATGTATGTCGCAGTTATTAGTAGCTTTATTTATCGACTCCTATCGCCCATCATTGCAATTTACGTAAATAATATGTAGTTACAGATTGAAAAACAATAAAATAACTTATAACATTTTATTTATTTACAGAATGGAGAAGCCGTTGTTCTGCCACCACAAAGAAGTTTGCCTCATAGCCCAGCGACAGATCGTCTCTCAACATTGGTATGTAATTCATTATTATTATTATTTCCTAAAAACTGTATCGCAAGTTCACTACCTACAGTAAAATTAAACAAAAATAATTAGCGATACAGATCAGAATAATCCTGCCGGTGACATGTCGGTACTAATCCGACAGAGGGAACGACGGCGATACGTCAATTAGGCGAGCACCGCGCTGACAGACTGCGGCGCTCGCGGCTCGCAGCAACGTGCTTGTACTGAGCAAACAAAGCATGGATACATGCACTGACATTGCGTTGTGGAGTTTTTAGGGTTCCGTAGTCAAATGGCAGAAAAAGGGATCCCTTACAGATTGGTCACGTCAGTCTGTCTCTTTGTCTGTCTGTCCGCCAGTATGTCACAACCATATTTGTCCGAAGCTATAACCACAATACCATTGGAACTTGGTAAGTAGATATATTCTGTGAGCTGCACTAAAATTATCACAAGAAAATAGAAAAAAAAATGTTTAGGGCTCGCCATAGTAAACTAATTTTTTTGGTTTTCATTACACCTATATGTGTGGGGTTCGCACTTTGCCGGTTTTTAATACAAAGTGACATATTAATTAAAAAAACGAGTCTATTAACAATCCTTATTGCTGACTTTTAATCAGGATTTCAGCAGCAACGAGTACGACTTATTTTTAATAACTTTAGCGATTTCAACTAATGGAAAGATGTCATTCTTGACGATCAGAATATTTATTTCATTTTATTAAAAAACGATTAAATGTATCGTCGGGGAAAGGTTAAATGCAGTTTAATACTTTTTGTAATAAGTAACAAATCAAACTACGAGTAATATAAACTTAAAATAGCCAAATTCATACATACAACATTTATATTCTGTTAGGTATGCGCGCTTTCAGTCATCGAAGTTAATAAGGAGCATTTAAATATTGAACAAATCGAACAGTCAATGTTCTCTTTTGTACATTCCTTTACATCCTTATAACTAAATAAATACATTTTACATTTTAAAACAGCCAATGTAACATCTCGAATGCACTGCACATCGTCACGTACGAAGGTAAACAGACGCCAGACGCCGTTTGCTATTTTCCAGTTTAATCTAATTCCTGCACTCAGACTGCCTAAAAAATATACTCATTTGAAATTCCAATGCATTCGGAAAGTGTCTCTTAGGTAATCATATCATTTGGATGCGAGCAGTTTACTGAATGACCCCGGTTTAAAGAGTTTAAGAATCACCGCCATATTTTCCTGAATTGTCAGTTAAAATTCATTTATCGTTTCAATTTATTTATTTTATTTGTTTATGTCCATTTTTGCAGCAGTTATGATCAATTAATGATTTATGACCAATCCAAAGATTAATAAAGTCTATTTAGTGTGTGTCAACATTTTTTTGTTGTTTTATATACTTCATATGTTTTTTTAACATGTTTTTCTGTACCATTTCTAGACCATTGACCAGAATAAAAATTCTTAAGTTGGTGATTAAAAACAAACCCGATATTGAAATGTCAAAGAAACAGCTTTACGAGACCGGTCGGAGGAAATCGTGTGGTTAATAACTTTTTAACAAAATAATTTTTTCTTGAATGATCTTTTTTTCTTCAACTTTGATGTATCGCTGGCACTCACAATCTTGAATTACGAACTTCATTACATTGCCAATCAGGGGTCGTGTGAAATCATAACTCAGCAAGACGCCAGCCCCTCTAAATCTACGGGGAGGCACTGCGTTTAATTATATCCGACCCTACCACTTCACTACCTGGCGATCGTTAATCTTTCTTAAAGATATATTCCTTGCCTCGGAGAAGTCTCGCGTCTCGCTAATCGCTTCATGTCGTACGGAAAGATCCTATGTGTTGGCGCATGTATGTTTTGAAATTTATAATCTGGTATAGATAAACGTGACGGTAATGAACTGATTAGCAATATGTTTTAGCTCCACATATGTACTGAGAGTGTACTTAATTTACCCACGGGATTAAGCTTAGGTTAATTAAATGGTGTTAATTAGACTATAGCTTAGCCTATAGCAAATTTCAATTAACACTGGCAAGTTTGAAATGATGGAATAGTTTTATCATCGAACGCTATTTTATAAAATCTACTTTACTCCTCTACTTTACTGCAGGCAACTTTGAAGTCAAGTGGTAGCTTAGTTTAAACTAAAAAAAAATCGAACCAGTCGTTCCTGACATTAGCGCGCAAACAAACAAACAAACTTTTCAGCTTTGTTGTATTAGTATAGATATGTCCGAACCAAATAAAATTGCACATATCAACAATAATAAGCTGATAAATTCAAGGGATATTCACAAATGAGCTCCCTCCAAAAACCGAAAAGTATTCGCAGATCATTCTGTACAAGCTCGTCAGTGGAAAATCCGGCAGAAGCAGTCGCGCTGTTACGTCAATTAGTCGACGAATGCAGCGATGACACGCGGCGCAGCGATGTGCTCGCAGAGCTAACATTGCACGGGCCGGCATTGCACAGGCTGGTATTGCACTGAGGAATTTAAATAGCTATCATTCATGGAGTACGAAAAACTTGTTTCTTTCCATTGCTTTAACGTATAATTTATTTTATGAGGTTTAAAACAAAACAGTATACTAGCAAAGAAATACACATAAATTATATTGTAATGTATGTCACAGTTATAAGTAGCTTTATTTTTCGACTCCCATCGCCCATCATTGCAATTTACATAAATAATATGTAGTTACAGTTAGAAAAAAATAATAAATACATTTTATTTATTTACAGAATGAAGAAGCCGTTGATCTTCCACCACAAACAAGTTTACCTCATAGCCCAGCGACAAATCGTCTCCCAACATTGGTATGTAATTAATTATTCTTATTATTTCATTAAAAACTGTATCACTACCTTTCGCAAAACCAATCAAAAATAAGCAGTGATACAGATCAGAATAATCCTGCCGCTGACATGTCGGTACTAATCCGACAGAGGGAACGTCGCCGATACGTCAATTAGGCGGTACCGCGCTGACAGACTGCGGCTCGCGGCTCGCAGCAACGTGCTTGTACTGAGCAAACAAAACATGGATGCATAGACTGACGTTGCGTTGTGGAGTTTTTAGGGTTCCGTAGTCAAATGGCAGAAAAAGGGATCCCTTACAGATTGGTCACGTCAGTCTGTCTCTTTGTCTGTCTGTCCGCCAGTATGTCACAACCATATTTGTCCGAAGCTATAACCACAATACCATTGGAACTTGGTAAGTAGATATATTCTGTGAGCTGCACTAAAATTATCACAAGAAAATAGAAAAAAAAATGTTTAGGGCTCGCCATAGTAAACTAATTTTTTTGGTTTTCATTACACCTATATGTGTGGGGTTCGCACTTTGCCGGTTTTTAATACAAAGTGACATATTAATTAAAAAAACGAGTCTATTAACAATCCTTATTGCTGACTTTTAATCAGGATTTCAGCAGCAACGAGTACGACTTATTTTTAATAACTTTAGCGATTTCAACTAATGGAAAGATGTCATTCTTGACGATCAGAATATTTATTTCATTTTATTAAAAAACGATTAAATGTATCGTCGGGGAAAGGTTAAATGCAGTTTAATACTTTTTGTAATAAGTAACAAATCAAACTACGAGTAATATAAACTTAAAATAGCCAAATTCATACATACAACATTTATATTCTGTTAGGTATGCGCGCTTTCAGTCATCGAAGTTAATAAGGAGCATTTAAATATTGAACAAATCGAACAGTCAATGTTCTCTTTTGTACATTCCTTTACATCCTTATAACTAAATAAATACATTTTACATTTTAAAACAGCCAATGTAACATCTCGAATGCACTGCACATCGTCACGTACGAAGGTAAACAGACGCCAGACGCCGTTTGCTATTTTCCAGTTTAATCTAATTCCTGCACTCAGACTGCCTAAAAAATATACTCATTTGAAATTCCAATGCATTCGGAAAGTGTCTCTTAGGTAATCATATCATTTGGATGCGAGCAGTTTACTGAATGACCCCGGTTTAAAGAGTTTAAGACTTTGCAGATTTCAAAAGTTTTAATTCGAAGGCTATTTGCACTCGAACGATTTCGCTTCCTTTGTTCTGGATTCAATTAGGATTTTCATCAGTCGATTTCAGAGTCGTTAAAGTATTTAGATTGAGCAATAAGATGCTACAATTTTTTATTACTAGACAAAAGGGGGTGAGAATTATCTGCTCATCGATTGGCGATTGCACTTTTTGACATAGTCTTGACGTGCCTGTGCTGTTTAAATAGCTCGTTAGGTCTCAGATACATAGCTTAAATTGCGGACCATTGTAGTTGATGTTACTTTCAATAAGAAACTTAGTGCACGTTTATACAGAAACCACGTCTTATGCCACCACCTTAGTTGAAGTTTCACAAAAATATTTATTTAAAGCAACTTAAACTGCAGCCCCCGCTGTTTTGCAACAGCTTCCGCTAGACGACGACCGTTTCGTTTCAATAAAACAATCCAACACATTACACAAATGTGATTCAAACGTTTTAAAATTCAAACGGCCGAATCGGCCGCCTGTAGCGTCATTGTGGTATTGTAGTCGAACTTTATCTAAGTAAATTCCGACCGTAAAGCACAGCTATTACTTCCGTGCCGCGTAACATTTACATGATAGCGGCGATGGAAAGTTTCTGTTCGGATTGTCCTGCGAACTGCAAGCACTCACGCCATGTGGAACACATTGAAAACAGATTGGTGTTTGTTAAATTGATAATCAACACTCGTTTATGGAAATTCATATTCACGTATGTGGACTTACAATGATTGTTCAGAGATTTCACTAACTTTGTTTGACTGGCAACTAAGAACATTACTTAGTGAACTGAGCTAATAGACGTTACTCATCTATTGATTGATACTGTCAACTATCCTTGATTTTTAAAATCTGCCGGCTAAGTTCACTAGAACAGTGGAAGGCTGAATAAATAATTTCATTTCATTTCATTTCACATGTTTTAAATAACAATTTCACATTCAAGACAAATCATTAGTTCACTGATGAACAACATCATCCAGCAACTTTCAGTTTCAAAAAGCTATTTAGTCCAGCATTCATTAAAATAATGATAATCAAAAATGGCGTCCATGCGTACTCCGCTACGAGTGCGTACTTACAATTCTCGTAGCGCTCGCTGCTACGAATGCGTTACGGATAATTTCGTAGCAGGCCCGGGCAACGTGATTGCCGCGTCGGTACTGTCGCGTCCCTAGGTCACAATTTATGTCTTGTTACCGATTTTAGTTTGGCTTGCTCGTACAATGAGCATTAATGGGAGCTGGAATTAGGAGTGACGAAGCTTTTGGCAAGCTTCTTGCAAAAGCTACTTTTGGTAAGACCCTTGAAAAAGCTAAGATTGGAATATTTATTGTTTAATAAATTTTGGTTTTTAGTTGCTTCATGAATTTAATTAAACTTTATGATAAATATAATATATACGTTTTCCTCGCAAAACGGGGTAAATAAAATAAAGAAGACGGGACTTGGGCCTAATCATAACGTTTATGGACAACAGCACATTAGGCATTGTATCAAAAAGCTTCAATAGATTTTCAATTTAATTTCTGATACTTATGGTTGAACATCAAAACTCATTGGATAATTTATAGGTACAGTGTGTTAGTCCGATGTGCTGACACACCCCTGGACTAGTGTGACAGATATGGTTTATTATGATTCATCAACAGTTCGTGATAGTGAAGTGCTGGCACACCCCTATCGCTAAGAGTGCGTGGTCACTATTCCCTCGCATCGCGCTGTCGCATCACTAATGCAGTGCGCATTATCGCCGCTTTTCGCCGCGCCGTGATCGCGCGCAGACCGACTTGATGTTATGGTTGAATCTCGATATTAATTAAAGAATTTTGACAGTGTGGGTCTGATGTGTTGACGTTGACTAGTATGTGAGTTGTTATGAGTCATCAATAGTACGTGGTAGACTGAAGTGTTAGCACACCTCTAGCGCTAGGAGTGCGGGGTCACTATTCCCTCGCAGCGCGCGCTGTCGCATCACTAATGCAGCGCGCATTATCGCCGTTGCCCGACTTGGTACTATAATTGAATCTCTATAATAATTGAATAATTCTGACAGTGTGTTAGTCTGATGTGCAGACAAACACTTGGACGTGGGTGACAGATATGGTTCATCAACAGTTTGTGGTAGTCTAAAGTGCAGGCACACCCCTGGCGCTAAGAGTGCATGGTATTCCCTTGCAGCGCGCATCATCATCGCTGTTAGACTTCGTATTATTTACGTTTTAGGTGCCATTTAATAAAAGTGATTGACTTGACAGTTTCCAGTAGTCTCTAGTGCTAGCATACCCCTAGCGCTAAGAGTGCGTGGTCACTATTCCCTCGCAGCGCGCTGTCGCATCACTAATGCAGCGCGCATTATCGCCGCTGTCCGACGCGCCGAATCGCGCGCATACAATATTCATCTCGGCTATTCTCGCCGACAGCTAAGCCCGTCTGACAAGAGATATCTATGACACTTCGATTGATTTTTTCTGCGTCTGCGTTGAAAATATTGTTAAATGGCCTTCCGCCTTCGACTTTGTCCGCCAGTCCCTTAGTCAAGGGGTAAATTATACTTGTCTTATGAAACGTCCCCGGACTTAAAAGAATATTTTGTTATAGTTCTCCTTTATTTTAGGAGGTTAAATCCTATCGAAAATCCCGCATCAGCGGGATAGTTACGCGGCACGGAATCTTTTCAAAGTTAGGTTACGCGTAATTAACAAAAATATTATTATTTCAATTTTAAGGTTTGATTCTACTTTCATGAATACTATCATGAAATGAAAAATAATTACTACCACGAAAATGTACATCAAATAAAGCCATCATAATATCCTTTATGATACACTTTTGACACCGGAAGACATTAATATAACGTCCCAATTAAATTAATACTCACCTGTATCGCAAACATAAAGAGGACTTTACAACTTCACAATTTCCGATCTCATAACACCGTAATACAGTGTGATTTATCCCCCGATGATATTTTATTAAACTCATAAAACATCTGGAGGCCTCTCCAGGAAAACCCTTCTTTCATGCCTTATTAAATCATCGTGAAAGACGGGACAAAATTACAACGGGAATATGTTGTCTAAGTACCTCATTTGTGAAATGTACATATTTTTTATTTATTTATTTATTTATTTATTTATTTATTTATTTAAATGTTGTAGGCAACAGATTTTAAAGGCGACTTTAACGTTTCTCTTTTACAAGTTTTCTTCGAAAACACTTCGCTTAAGGAGCATTACTTAAAGTGACCTCTCGGATTTAAGAGCCATTTTAAATATATATTACGTGGAAATAGTAGCAAGTGACGTACTTGATTTGGTTCTGTGAATCAAACAAATAATAAAGCAGTTACATGGTTAGTATAATAATCATTTGACAAAATTGAGCAAACTGAATAAGTATTTATTAAAAATCTTCACGATTACTCGTAGATACTTAGTATAAAAAAACACTAGTTGAAAAAACGCGACCGAAGATCGGCGTAACTACCCCTGCAATATATTTTAATGAAAAATGACACACACACACGCACTATGCTGAAATTACGTCGCGTAATTTTATGTAGAAAAAAAATACCGCCGAACTTCGGTCGTGAAATTTCAGCCTTGTGTGTTCCTAATGCAAGTGCACTGAATAATAATATTGTAAAATACCTGCATCCTTTGTTTCTCCCAGACCTAGGAATAAGCAAACTAGCCAACAATAAAGAGTGCCAAATATGTTTTTGCGGGCTTCTAAGAAGCTGTCTGGTGCACCCGCCCCGTCGTCGCCACTGACATTACCAGCCTCCCCTAAAGAGAGACTAAAATGCTGCTGTCTTTCTTGGTAACACTCGTTTTCATACGAAATTCGGCTTGTATTATGTTGGTTGTTTTGAGTCAATAAATCAAAGTTTACTTTACAACGGCACCGACTTCGGAATGCAGTCATCTATCGAGAAGAAGCGGCAAGACACTCGATAGTCGCTCTTGGCTTTACTCGAGTGGCTTAAATATTAGGCTATGATTTTTCAAATCCGTATTCAATTACCATGTCAAACTAGTAACGAGTGTATTTTATTAAGTTGAACATTAAAACTGCACTGATCGAACTTTGATATTTGGTCATTGGTGATTAACCAGAAGCCCACAATCGAAAATGAATGTATAAAATTGTAGAAATTTACACAAAACACTCTCAAAAATTCTGAGATGCTTATACAGAATATAGTAAACAAATTAAATATCGTACCCATTAATAATATTCTAGCTCTTAGCTTAAGATGAACGAGTACAAATATATCGTAAAAGATGCTGGGAAAGTTCTCCAATATATGAAATCATGGTAACATGAAAACACATGTAAATGTGCACACGAAAACTTAAGGAACGCGCATACTTAAGAAAATGTTCAGTGAATATTCCTCTCAAGTAAGCGGCGACATTTTAGCACCCCTGTTTTGCCATCAGGTTTGTAATTGCCAAATTTATGGCGCCCTACACTAACGCAATTGTGGGCCGCGGCGGTGTATCACTTCTAAATTAGATTCGGTGAAGGCGCAAATCGCTGTCACATGAACTCGAAAGCGAATTCCAATGAGCGATGTAAATCACGTCTTGTTCTTGACAGTAGCGTTGTTTTTCACGGAATATAAAAGCTAAAGACAAGTTGTACCATCATGATTCCTTATTACGGTATTTTTCACGGGGGAGAAATGCATACTAAGTGGTAGATTTATTTATACGATCGTAACGAGGCTTATAAATAGTATGTTGACTGTAACATTGAATTGTTGTCAGTTTTGTACATACTATTTTTATGTGATCCTTCAACTTTTTTTATGGCAGAGGCGGGAAATGAGCTAGCGGGTCGCCTGATGGTAAGCAATCACCGCCGCCCATGGACATCCGCGACAACAGCAGAGGTATCGTTGATGTTTTGCCGGCCTTTTATAAGGTGTGGGCCTCCGGCACACTCACAAACCAGACGAAACACAACAGTAAATACTATTATTTCACGCTAATGTTATGTGAGAGGGTGGTACATCCCCGGACGAGCCGGCCCATTCGTGCTATGAAACAGCATGGCTCTACCACTACATAAATCTCGAATTATCCTTGATTAATTGAATGTAAATTAAGTATTTTATTAGTATTTTAATATTCATCAAGATACGCACGTAAGAAATGTCGTATTTCTCAACTAACTTTACCATAGACAACAATACCTTCTAAAATAGCGCGACTATAAAACAAAACCTAGCCACCGGTTTCAATAAACAGTTACACGGAGACACAGTTATCATGTTTAGTTCATTACCTCGGCATGTCGAGCTGCAGATTACATAATTATTAAACTAGTTTAAACCACGTTTAAACTCTCGATACAGAATAGTCCCGGAGCGAATTATGATTTGATATTTGCTAAATTATTCTCTGCCCTCCTGTAACATTATATGTACGACGTAGAACCAGCGTTCGAAATAGGATTTTACTTGTCGTGTTACGAGAATTAATTTTGGTAATGATGTGAATGCGTGTTCCATCTCTACTCATGTTACGAATGTGGATTTTGATGTTAGTTCTCTGGTAAATTGAGGGAATTCGTCATAACCAAACAAATTAATTGAAACCTAATTTGAGACCTTCAATTTAGAAAATTATGGTCACCTATACCCAAAGGTTGTCTTAATATACAATCGCTATTTAAATCGTAGTAGTATTATCTCAATGATTAAATTAGAGGATGAATGTAGTCAATAACACAATTGACGTTCTTGTCCATGCGGCAACGGCCTCTGGCTAAGTGTCTGTTGCAATTGTGAATTAAACCAGAAATCTAGACATTTGAAATATTCACATTCACTATCTATTTACTGCTATTTGCCATAATTCATAAATAATTAATGAAATTCATCTTGTTTTGGCAGACACCGGACTAAAGCTTTTACCAATACTAGCTAAATAAACCGTTTGATTCTAAGTAATAAATGAATGTATCATCCAGACAAAAACATTTGTCCATCCTTCAGCCACCGTGATGACTCAGTACAAAGACTGAAAGAACTCAACTCAACAGTCAAAACTTTGACATCAAAGTCGATGTACCTAACATCATCTTTCATCTCCTTACCTTTGAAACTATTTGATCTGTTTCCTACCGACGGGGCGGCCGCGGGGTATTCTTTAATTCACCATCAAAAGGCACGCGGTCCGTTGATGTTGCCTCTGTGCAAATGAAAGTAAGAGTATTGTTGCCCATTTACGTGTTTAGGGATACCCCCATTTATAGGTATCTATATATATGGGTATTAAATGTGCCGAAGAAGTTACATTGGATACAACAAAGGCCAGAGCCTGTGTTAAGTTTTTTTGTTTATTTATTAGTTAATTTAATAATTACAGCCACATGATCCGTATTAATGCTGTTTATTAGGAATATAATATTAAACAGTTACTCATCAAACAATCTTGAAATACTAAGTCTAAACATTATTTTCATTAGAAAATGCGCAACCAACATCGTTATTCACGAATTTATACTAAAATTAAAATTATGCCGCTAAAATGCTGTTTAAATACCGTATTTTTATGAATTTAAATGTCTGTTTCATGAGCTCAATAGATGTAGCGAGAGTCACTCATTAATACTTTAAGAACAACGTATGAATAGCCGTTTTAAAAAAAAGGTTCTATGTGTGTAATAATAATATGATAGTTTTCATTTAATAGAATCCGAAACTGCTAGACTAGTTTGCTTTGTTGCATCTTAAAAATCCTTAATTGTACTCAATTTGTGAAATACACGTGAAACGCCAAGTAGGGTTGTTAGTAGTAAAAATAATGTTGATATCTACAAAGAAATACTTCCTACCTTCAATTGGGCTTAATGGTCAAATTCTTAAACTTATTGATCGTCATTTATTATTTGATAGGCTAAGAATATTAAAAGCTTTTCACCAACCAAAATAGGTTATTGCCAGCCGTCAAACCGATGTTCTTTATAATAAATAAGAAATTATTAGCGGAGACCGCCTCCGGCCACAACAAACCGCGACGGACCGAGAATGTTCGGGAATTTCAAAGGCTTGCTTATATCAGACCGATGCTGAACTTTTACGTAAAATGTTCAGAGTTCATCGCTGGATGATGTTAAAAGTGCTTAAAAGCATTACGAAAGAGTTTGCGTTTTAGAGTATTTATCAACCGACTTCAAAAAAGGAGGAGGTTTATAATTCGACCAGTATGATTTTTGTACTCCTAATTGGTTTCGTTATTGTTAAGTTTAGAATGTCACTTTATTGATAACGTAAATAAATATTATAATATTTGTTAAGACCTTGAATGGTCCTTTGTTGACCAATAAACAAATGAAATTATTATTTTAATTAGCCCTTTAAAGTTTTAACAAAAAGAATATGAGAAAGTTAAGTATTTTTTATATGAAACAGTTTGTAACTTATTTACTAAACGAACAAGTGTATTGTTAGATTTGTTAGGTATCTACAAATGTTTCTTTACTGATTTAAATATATTCAACATCGTCTTTGATCTCTTTTAACCTTACAATCTTCACTTCCCATTCAAATCTCAACAAAACATCAGTAGATCTCATCGCCAACAACTATAAGCCCAGTGAAGACTTATAATGCCCGTAGATAAACATAGTACTGACACAAGTCCACTCACAAAAGAGCGGTAGGATTGGCTCGGAGCGAACAATAGCTCCATTGTGGTCCGCACAAAGGCACCGGCCTATTAATTAACTCAACAGATTGCTGGAGCTTCGCTGTACTGTGGCTCAGTAACCTGTATCTGATACTAGGTTATTGGATATCACGTGAGCCTGGTATTAGTGATTCGTGTGTTATTGAAGAATTAAGGACAGGTAAATAGGGTTTGAACCTAATAATAGATGTAAACGTCTTTATATAATATTTTATTGAAAAGAATATCAACAGTGATTTTGTTGTTACTATTTGCTTTTGATTTTTGTGAGTAATTGTATGATTACCACCATTTAACTGTTTATCGTTTACTAAATCGTATTTTTTTGGTTATAACAGAAAATTAAGATGCGATAAAATCAATGTTTTGGAGTTTGGAATAGGATTAACGACATTAAGAACGTATAACAATTATATACTGTTCTACTAAGAAGTAGTAGTTTTTTTTATGTTGATTTTATTAAATAAAAAGTAAATTATTGATAATTGACTGTAAGACGCAAACGTTTTTAGCAATAACGAATCTTGTCATGTTTAGTTTGTCCTCTTTTCTAGCACGTTTTACATCAGCCATTTATCGTCTACTAAACGTAAACTTCCTCTTCGCGTTACGTTCATAGCCATCAATAGGCAAGAGAGACCTACCTACACACTTTCTTTCTTCCTAGCGTTTATCCCGTTTCTATGCGTGGCTTTGACCATGATCCAGGATTTGACAAGTCTGGTTATTACAGTGAAGCGACTGCCATCAGACTTTCGTAACCCATAGACGGGAACCAGACAGATTTGGATCATGGTTACACATTCAGATCTAACTGAACTAAAGTCAGAAATCACTGAATGTGCAGGTTTCCTCACGGTGTTTTCCCTCACCACCGAGCTAGTGGCACAAATCCACACATAGATTGCAAAAACTTTACCTGCATACTTATTTATAAAATTAGGTGAAAAACCTCTGCACCGACTTACACTGTGGCTGCAATCTATTTCTGTTGGACATGTGCAATCATGCATCGTCGAAGACGCAAACATTGCCCGGGGGTCGATACGCCGTGTAATTGAATGATTAATTAATTAACAATGGCCGCCTTCGTGTGTGTTGCAATAATTACGTGTATCAGATTTAGTCTAACATAGGTTTCCTGAGTGCCTTCTACCGCATTTACTACGATAAGTGCAAGATTAAGGACTTTCGCGTTGCATAAACACTCCGGCGAACCCCGCTTAAGACCACGTTTGTTGTAACGCAACTAAAACGTCAAGCAGTTAGCAGTATACATATACTACCTACATAATTCATATCGCGTTGAGTCCCGTAAATCATATTAGTGTTACAATACCCCTCCTTCCCCATTCCGCAAAGAACCTCGCACGCTGGTCAACGTTGTCATCTATTTGCCGTGGATATGAATCCAGAAGTTTGGAAACTCATTTCTTTGCCGAACTGTTAAATGATGGGCTGCGATACCAGCGTGCGTGTTTCCTCCTTCCTCCTAAAGCCTGGATTCCTTTAAAAGAAGCGTGAAGAAATATCTTGCGGGCCGGTATGGCGATGTCAACGATAGGATACCATTTTGTAATCACATCCGTTGTAATAGCAGTTAGGTCACCTCTTTTGCTGACCATCAGGCAGAGAAGAGCCAATGTAATGTGCTAATACATGAAAACTAAGCATATTTATTACTTTTCATATTTAAGCAACTCACATACCTTTATCTGGCTCTGAAAGAATAATTTTTAACATTGGAATTATAATCTGAATACCCAGATCAATGCAAATAGGATTAACGACATTAGGAACGTATAGTATATTATATACTGTTTAATTATTTACTTACTAACTCCGTTGGAACCGCTGCCTTAAGCTAGTCTTGGCCTCCGATATGAGATACCGTAAGCTTTAATTAATCATATTGTGTAGTGCCATGGTGATAACTTAATCCGAATATAATCTCTCGCATTTATGGGAGATGGCTTAGTGCATTTGACCATATTCAAGCCTGACTGACAGATCCATTGAGCCCTACCTGTTCGTTCATATTCAGAGAGACTTCGTAAAGGCTTCCAGATTGACTTAGTGTAATTAACATAATAGCTTCCGATGTAACTAGTTTAATGTCAGGGCATCGGCAAATATACGGCTCTCAATTTGACTGCCTTTCAAAAATGAACTTATTAAACTATCTGTGTAAAGCCATTTGTTCTACAACTAAAACGATAATTTATGAAATTTTTATCTAATGGAGTTATAACAGTAAGGGAAACATACAAATTAAATAAATTCGAAATAAAAAACAAACATTTATAAATCTTTTACAAAAAGGCATATGTTATAAACAAACAAAAACAGAAGCCGTAATCTTCCTTGACTTTTCTCTACTATTCAACTAAACACCATGTTTAGTTGAAAGAGTAAGTTGATTATTAAGTCGTAGAAGAAAACGCAATTATTTTTTAATTTTAAATGCTATTTAATTTGTTTTGTATTACGTTTTTTTAATGAAGTCGGTTTTTTTTGTTAAAATTTTTGTTTATACTCACCATAGACTTGGTAAAATCAGCGTAAACAAACCTTAGTATTCCGCCTTCGAGTGGAAAACTGTTCTCAGCATATTCAGTGAAACATCGCACCGCTCATACAAGATGCACGTGAGCGCACCGCCCCGAGGACTCGTCAATCCGATGCGTTCTAGTAACTACTATGTACAATGTACAATGTATATTTATAGTCTGTACTTGTACATAATATCCAGAAGAGTGAGAGGCCTTTTGAGAGAATGTTTGGCTTATTCACCTGTGACGAAAAACAAAACAAGGCCGTAATTAAAGAAGAGAGCACAATCTTATTTTGAATATCGAACGTAATTTTTTTTAATCTCTTTTACTTTCTCTTCATTTTGCCATATCACCAACATTTGTATTTATTTGTATTTTTTATTAATACGAATGTTATAAAGCTGAAGATGTTGTTTGTTTGTTTGTACGCGATCATCTCAGGAACTACAGATTGAAATTGAAAAATGAAAGAATTCCACGCTGACGGAGTCGCGGGCGGCCGCTAGTATTTTATATCTTGTCATTGTCAATGTATGCATATTTTCTTATGCCTTACCCCCCTGCCCAACGTGATGCATAATCAATATTATAAATGATGGCACTAAATGAAACGCGTATGGGACAAGCTTCATATCAGTTCTTCGAAACCACTTTTTCACCACAGCTACATATACAGCTATATTATATTTAACACAGCAGCAACAAGGTTGTATATCAGACGACAGCGTTCTCCCGGAGTGACGGTAAAGTGTTCCCAACGTGTCCCCCGGGCTCCTGCGCCTGTTTCCGACCCGGTAATTCCAGTATTTTCAAGGCAGGAGGCATTATTTGAATTTGTGTGTTGCGCCTTAGGCCGCGTCGTCACTATATGAAGGGTAGTCGCCAAACAATCTCGAATTTTTTTTTTTTTTTTTTTTTTTATTTAAGATAGGCTTGCATTTGACCTCGATCACACCTGATGGAAAGTGTAGATGAGGCCTAAGATGGAGCACGCTTGCCTAGTAGATACCTGTTCACTCTAGTCTTGAAGACATCCAAATTATAACGTTCGGGAAACACAGAACACGGCAGAGAGTTCCACTCCTTAGCAGTTCGCATTATGAAAGATGAAGCAAAACGCTTCGTGCGAGAAGGAGGAATATTAACAATGTAAGGGTGAAAGCCCTCACCGCGTCTAGTTGTCCGAAGGCGGAAGGGAGCTGGAGGAATAAGGTCATGTAAGACCGACGCACACTCACCAAAATGCAGCCGATAAAACACTGACAAAGACGCCACACGTCTACGATGGACAAGGCTTTGCAAAGCAGTCTCGGTCAGTGAGTCATCACCAATGAGTCTCTTAGCACGGCGCTCCAACGAGTCAAGTGCATCTAACTGATAGCGGGCTGAGCCATCCCAGAGGTGACAACAATACTCCATACACGAGCGAATCTGGGCCCGATAGAGGCACAGAAGCTGCTCGGAAGTGAAGTATCGTCTCACCTTATTTAGGATACCCAGCTTTTTGGCAGCAGTCTTAGCAATCGACTCGATGTATTGGCCAAAATTTAATTTGGGTGAGATGCTCAAACCCAAGAGCTCAAGGCGGTTGGTTATCGGCACGGCTACATTCCGGAAAGTCGGAGTCAGATTTAAAATACTCCGTTTTGCCGAAAAGAGACACGCCTGTGTTTTGGAGGGATTAAATGCAACCAACTTAGCAATGCCCCAGCGGGACACAGCCTCAAGGGTCCCATTAACTCTCTCAATCATCACCTCTCTGAGAGATTGCACGAGAGATCCGGACCTTGCATCGGACAAGTACCTCTCCGTGACTGTGCTGTCATCAGCGTACCCAAAGATACCGGGCATATTTAATAAATCGTTGATGTGGAGCAGAAATAGAGTCGCGGAGAGAACGGAGCCCTGAGGGACACCGGCATTAACGCCCAGTAGATCAGATGAGGTGCCGTCAATGACAACTCGAATCGATCTACCCCTCAGGAAATCCGCAATCCAGTTGCAAAGAGTAGGTCCTATTCCGAACGATGGAAGCTTGCCTACCAGACAATCGTGCCAAACCCTATCGAAAGCCTTTGAAATATCTAAAGACACAGCAAGTGCTTCGCCGTGTTTTTCAATAGCTTCGCTCCATAAGTGTGTGGCGTACACAAGGAGATCCCCAGCAGACCGACCGCGGCGAAAGCCAAATTGACGATCACTGAGGAGGTCATTGTCTTCAAGGTACGCCAGGAGACGATTGTTTAGTACACGCTCCATAATCTTACAGAGTATGGAGGTGATCGCAATTGGTCTGTAATTGGCTGGGTCAGCACGACTACCCTTTTTTGGTACAGGTTGCACATTGGCAATCTTCCAGCACCCCGGAACTTTACCGGTTCTCATCGATAATCGATACAGGCGCGTCAGTACGGGAGACAACTCAGGCGCACAGTTCCGCAAAACAATAGCTGGTATGCCATCATCATCGAATGTTGTAACAATAGAGAAACATAGTGAAATAATCGCTTGCGTGTACTACTCGACGGAATGCCGCAAGAATGGGAGATTTTTCAAGTATGAAACGGTGCAGTATGAAAACTAAACGGGACTAAACGCATATTGCCGCTACTACTCTTTTCCTATTGTTAAAGAAGAACCTATTTTATCAGCTAGAACAATTCTATTGGAAAAACAAATCTTCAAATCGGTCCTGTTGCTTCGTGAAGGTTTTTGACCTCCATTCGCAATGAGCAAGCATAGTAATAACAACCATCCTTTTGAATTAAATTTTATCATAATTATATTTATAAAAGACTTTCGAACAGTGTATTGTTTAATATTAATAAATCAATCCAGCTTCTGTCACCACGGGTACAATAAATGTGTTTAATGGTACCTCGTCATGTTCCTATGGCCCATTTGGGACGAGTTGCAGAAATGACAATGAATAATACGGTCTGTCACCTGAAGCCTGATATTAATAATTACTTTTTATTACTTGAGGTTTCGCCTATATTTTGAAACAATGTCGTTTGATTGAAATGCTCGACGACACATTTCATGGGCACGTTCGCAAGGCATATAGTGGGTGGGGTCATCTCCTTATTCTCAATTCTTATTCTATTAACAAAAATAGCTATTAGTTGATCTACCACCTATAGGATAATGACCAACGAACTAAAGCGGAGAAGGATACTGGGGCACGTCTTCTCGGAATAGCCCACAGCACACACACATTCTGTCACACAGAATGTTCTTACAACAACCCACGAGAAATGGGTTTTCTCTATATTTTAGGTCGGCACTACTACTCTATTACGCTACACATTGTTCCATTGCATCGGTGTCGTATATTTTCATCCCACCTAATAGCCACTGCGCTCTAAGCCACTCACATACGCCCCGCGCCATCGATCATTATCAAGCGCAAAAAAAAACAAATCACTTCATCTAAAAACCAATTAGATTCTATGCTGGCAGTGTCAGGTACCGCCGGAGTGGACTCGGTGATGGATGGGAATCGATATGAATTTATTTTATTCCAACACGCTCATCGGTGACATTTGGAATTGATTGCCTGTGTAAACACGAACAGCTGACGGTATTAATATTCGCGGTATTTCATTGCTAATTGGATTACCTGGGCAATAGGGAAATTTGGATATTAGATGATATTTTAGCGGTTTTTAGCTATTTGGGCAATTTTTGCGCTTGATTAGTAGAGGGTTGGTGGTCGTCAGATGTTTAGTGACAAATGACCTGATGACCCGCTTGGTGCAATTTGTCCATAAAGTCAATACTTTAGACCAATACCTCGCTGGTAGCAAAGGACAATCATTTATGTGCATGAACATGTCTGTTTGTCCTGGTCTGGGATTTGTATATATTTAAGTATATTTCATCATAAGCATCCATAGTACAAGCTTTGAGCTTAGTTTGGGGCTAGGCAATCGGTTTATTAGTCCAAGGAATCTATTTATTTATGGTTGAAGACTTCTGCAACAATAAGAAAGTGGAGAACGCACCATTGTACTACCTCGTGTGGCGCTGATCTACAATAGTACTTCCCCGGTCACTCCCGTGTCTATCTTTAGAAGTGACTAAGGCACACTCAAGTCTGCAAACAGCTCAGCGTAGTGCCTTGCCTATCAGCCCGCTTTTAGATAGCCTTCCATGAAACTGCCACCACGGCTGATGCCTCAACGTGCTATAAAACTGGGCCAGCTTACGTAATCTTATTTACGTTCCATCGTATATATTGTGGAAATCGAAACGTTTTCGCATGCAGTCTGGCAGGTAGTGACAAACGTTTCTCGTCGCTCACGCAAACGTCTGCGGCGCACGGAACGACCTATATACCGACGACTAGATCACTGCTGTCAGACGATTTGCATTCGATTATGGGGGATAATAAACAACCGGAGACTACCTTAGCTATTTCGCGACCTAAATCGCAGAGTGCTCGAAAGCAGGCGATGCTGTGAATGGAGAAACTAGAAAGCTAACACAGCTTTCTCAGTAGCAGTAAAATAAAAAGAGAAATTTAGTTCAAACCCACTCTATTTTATTCTGGGAGATCACCGATTTAGCTCAGTAATGCTTGCAGAATAAATGGGCCGGTTCCACACGATTTTCTAAGTCCAATACCATTATTTCCATTCTCCCAATTTCATTTAATGCTTTTGATAACAAAACCGCAATACCAAAAATTAGAATCAAAATCGAAATGAAACATTCAATTTAATTCTATGCACCACCTGGCGAAAATCACCGTCATTTCGAAAATAAATTTCCATCGAACAACAATAAAACGAATTAAAACACGAAGCACATTCGTCATGCGACAGAATCGAACCTACAAAAAATTCATTGGGTAATAAAAAGCTTAGCGCAACAAAAGCCGAGGTGGACACGTTTGCGCGATTTATAGCCGTCCCTTTAACCGCAATGTTGCGTATTTTAAAAATAGAACGTCAAGGTTTTTCGGAAAACTCCGCGGAGGTTCCATATTATTATGAACATATGCTTTGTGAGGAAATGTGATTTATGGGAGTTGTTACAATATCGATTAATTATACTCGTACTTGTATTCACTGGAATAGGAATAATTTTTCTTAGTGTAACTAGCATTAGCGGCTGATTTCACTGCTTATAAGTAAATTACATCCTCATCTGCAAAATTGAGACGCTATTTATTAATATTATCCATAATTTATTGTGCGCATTGGTCGTTGAGGTGCAGCAACTTTTGCAGATGCCGGTCATCAGATGCGTGACCTTAATTTTTTTTCTCACACTCCTTTGTGCACCGGAACTTTAAGCCGTTGGTCCTGCGCCTCATCTCTCTATGGTTGAGGTTAACTCTACATGCCATGGATCTTGTAAAAAACTATAAAAGTACTCGCATCTAACAGGTTCGATCCGAATCTAAAAATAAATATTGAACCCCAAAATGATATCAAGCCAGAGGGAACGGGGTGAATATGCTTTGTATCTTTGTGATTGGAGGCTTGGGAGCGATAACTTTCACATCATGACCCAATTTTTGTCGGATAAACAATGGAATTTGAAATTTTATCGCCGGCCCATGCCCTGCCGTTATCGGCACACATGCTGTCGAAACTCATTTGCGGAATGTTTACATTTCATCAACTAAATTCTGAGCGATTTTGATATGATTAGGAAACATAAATAGCTTTGTTTTTAAAGAACACAGACGCTTTGCGCAGCGGCTGAAACATCGGCCGTCTATGTGGAGCAATGGTTGAACAAAGGCACGTCATGTTTTAAATCAAGCCTTAAACGTTATATTTATAATTTAATCATAAATATTATTAATAATGCCTCCGTGGTGAAGTGGTTCGAGTGCTGGGCTCAAAAACCGTGGAGGTCAATCATAGTCGAAGCATACCCTGGGCTCCAAGGCAATGGCCGAGGATCCAACCAGGAAAAGCGCAAAGATGATGGAAATTATTATAGTACTACCTCTCCGTCCGTGGTTTTCATAAGAAGCTAATAACCAGAAAAAAATTCTGGTATGTATAAAAAGTATTTACAGCTATAACATTTAAAGAAGTCGTGGACATCAATGAGCTATTACTGACCATCATTTGACCGTCTTTCTCGTTTGCCTCCTCTAAACAAAATGCCGAACCGCTCGAAAATAAAAGCAAGCTTTTATTTACTCTAGTATGTTAGTTTTATTAGTTTCACGATGTTTTCCAGAAAAGGCATATGTATTTTCAAATATTGATGTATATATAATACAAAGATATTCCTGTATAATTCATTATTATAACTTTTAATGCGGATTGTTTATACACAAAGTAATTTACAAGGTGTAACTACAGTTTCGAAGTGTTTCGAAGTTAACTAGAAACTGGGCGAATCGTTGGTGGGGTGAGATATTTCCACCTGAAGCCTTTTGCCAGTAGACAACTCTGGATACCTACATAATTACTGAGGCTTTTATTGTTAATTGTAACTGAGGCTTAAATATTACTATTTTGCTTAGCATGACGCGTCATTCTGTCAAATTGGTATAAGGGCCTTGAATTTGGTTGGCACATCAAAGGTTTGGTTTCCGTAGAGGTAATAGAATTGCGAGCTAAAGTAAAAAAAACGATATATCAGCCATGGGGTGTCCAACGCACCGATAAGCTAACTATTCTCTCTCTTCTATTCTATTTATGCTGACATACATTTTATAAAACTTATTTAAGCTTAAAAATGTCAGTACACACTTTTTTTTATTCCAGTAAACCCTATTTTTACTCCAAATACTGTTACGCCTTCTCTAACACAGTAAGTAGTTGAAAGGCCGTGACTTAACCTACTTTAATATTTAACACACTTTGTCCCGTCGTCGCACAACCACGTTTATTCTATCTGAAATCTTTCCCAGAGAATGCCCGAAATCTCCAAGAAAAAGGGCAAAAGGTATGATGGATTTAGCAAGCAAAAACTGAAATAAATATTTAACAGAACTAGTCACAACATTGGTACTTTTTCTGGTAAAATCCCAACTAATATTATAAATGCGAAAGTAACTCTGTCTGTCTGTCTGTCTGTTACGCTTTCCCGCTTAAACCTCGCGACCGATTTTGATGAAATTTGGTACAGACAATCTTTAGATCCTGAGACAGAACATAGGCTACTTTTTGACCCATTCCAACCCCCCACTTCCCCGAAATGAGGGGGTGGAAGTTTGTATGGAAAATCTAAACTACTTGAGTTAGACGCTTGAAATTTGGCATGCAGGTCCCTCAGTAAACTTGATGCTTAGTTGCAAAAGGATATTGCAAAATTCCCACGGGAACGGGAGTTAGCGGGAAAAAACATTCGTATAATGAAAACCGACATCCACGCGGACGAAGTCGCGGGCGGCCGCTAGTCTTATATATAGTATCAGCCTATTATTGTCCCACTGCAGGGCAAAGGCCTCCATCATTTGAAATCATGTTTTCATTACAAAGATGGGTTTTTGGCTTAATCACCACGCTTGCCAAATGCGTGTTGGCGATTACAAACTCGGGCTGTGTTCAGAAAAATCAGAACAAAATCTTACACAACGGCAATATTAATGTAGGTCCCAGTTCCATGTTTAACATATAAATAATCCACTTCCTCGAGTCATATTCCTCATTACTGCTTATGATCGCGTTCGTGATCGTGATTGTCTCTCTTGACAACTTTTATGGAGTGGTTTTCCATTGCCTTCGCTAATTTACACACTCACTAATGCTGTGTAGGTTTCCTTACGACGTTTTACTTCACCGTACAGCTGGTATGAAATCAATTATAATCTGAAAATATTTAAAGCATTTTATCAACCAAGATATATTGTTTATTATTTGAGCCAGAACGAATGCTTACTTAAAAGGCAGCATGCTTGTTTGACAACTGCATTAAGAACAATGAGTTAAAATCATGTAGTAAATCAGTGTTTTACATCCCATTATTCGATGTGGGTAATATCAAATCCGAACATAGACTAGTAAAATGTAAACAAAATAACCTCATTTCCAGAATAGAGCTGCCTCAATAATTCCAGAATAAGGCTCCAACCATTCGCGTAGATGCCTCGCATGTTCAATAATAAACATCAGCCAAACAAACTTCTCTATTACACTAACTAAACTTACACCTCGGTAACTTAGGCTGCCTCGGTCTAGAATGTTTCAAAACTAACGGGTATATATCCTTAATTAGTTCCGAAGACCGTAAAATTTGCATGACAACGCGTCCTCGATTCAGTACAAGGCATTCCTGTGTTCCCCTGGGATTTAGGTGCATCCTCTATCCGGTGAAGTAGGTCGGAATCTCCGCTTGAAACTTACCTGTTTGTCCTTAAGAAACAGGAAATACAGGTCTTCTCTACGACCCAGAATACATCTACTAGCGACCGCGACTTCGTCCGCGTGGATTTCAGATCCCTTTTTTTCGCAATAAAAGGTGGCCTATGTTCTTTATCAGGGTATAAAAATTGTCTGTGCCAAATTTCATCAAAATAGGTTGAGAGGTTTAAGCGGGAAAGCGTAGCGTAACAGATAAATTAAATAAATAAATAAATATTTCACAACATCACATACATTGATCTGACCCCGTGTTAAGTAGCTTAAGCACTTGTGTTACAGACATCAGAATCAACAGTGGTATTACAAATATACTTAAATAGATACATATAACACCCAGACCAGGACAAACAGACATGTTCATGCACACAAATGTTTGTCCTGTGCGGGGATCGAACCCGCGACCCCTTGCGTAATAGGCAACATCTTGACCATTACACCAAGCGGGTCGTCAAAGGCGGAGATAGACAGACAGACAAAATTACTTTCGCATTTATAATATTAGTAGGGAAGTGCTTATCTATATACTTACTAATATATAAAGCTGAAGAGTTTGTTTGTATGTTTGTTTGTTTGAACGCGCTAATCTCAGGAACTACTGGACCGATTTCTAAAAATCTTTTTGTGTCGAATAATCCATTTGACGAGGAAGGCTTTAGGCTATTGTAAATCGAAACCCACGCGTACGGAGTCGCGGGCGGCCGCTAGTTTTCTTACAAAAGGTTAGTTTCTTATAAAAGTTGAAAATAGCTACGTTTACCATCTGGAACACAAGAAGTCACAAAGACCCTTCTTTTGCACAGATGAAAATTAAAAGCCTACGTCCCACTTAACTCCTGAGGTTTCTTTCACACCAGTTAAGGTAAACCACTCACCACTCAGTGAAATGCAGTTAGGAGTACTTTTATTCATGTTCTTGCCAACTCCTATTGACGTATATCGCATAAAAGCTAGAACATGGATATCGACACTTTAGTAGCCACATGATCTAATCTTCCGACACTTCTGTACCCAATAGTAATAGGGAATAGGATCAATATGTAAATGATATTACCCGACATTTCGCAGAATTAATTAACTTCCTAATTTCAATAACAATTGTACAGTTCGCAACACACGATTCCGTTTATTGTAACTTGGTTGTAGCACCCTTTGTGCTGAAGACAGAGTGCCCCGTTCACACTTACAGGCTGTTTATGTTAGTGAGAATGAATATTAAAGAGTTTGCGTGCTTGCGAATGCGATTCCGGACCCTTAATAAATATCTTGTTGTATTTCTCTTGGTTCTAGTTTTGCACATTTAGGAGTAGAGAAGAGTTATATAGGGAACTTAGATATATAATATGTAATTCTGAGACTTATTTACAGTAAAATTTACGCGAGTCTTGTAAAAAGCCGTAAAACGTCATTGGCCATAATTACCTACCAAAGAAACCAAAAAAGAAGTCTGTCAGTTTTGAAATCTAAGCACATAACAATAGCCAAATTGAAGGTACAACCAAAATGCCGAACGAAATAAGTATATAGCTACCTACCTATTTCTGAAGCAAGACATCTAGCTATTCCTCGAAATGGAAGCATTGCTTTTAGCAGATTCTGTAACGAAAAGACAAAAATAACATTAATACTTCTAAGTTATTTTATTACAAAGATATTCCTAAACGCCAGCAGCCATATCAGTCTCCAGTCCTATCTAGGAATACCGACAAAATAGCTCTCGATAACAAATTGTCGAGTGGAACTGAATCTTGCTGTGGCATTGCAGTATTTCCTTTGAGCAGAAAGCCATAGATTCATGCATCGCCTGTGCATCGGACAAAGCCGGCCGCTGCATTGTCGGTGCAACGATTCAGCGGTGACCCATTTGTGCTGGAAATATCAACAGTTATCTAACCGGGGGTTTTAAATTCTCCCCGCGGAATTGATAGGTCGGCTCACGATTGTTGTACTAGGAATGAGGGCACTATACTCGTTGGTAGAGTCACGATCTTTAACAACAATAATGTTTTAATAAAAGTGAAATGCGGCTGGAAAGATTCATGAGAAATGTTTGGTTATTGAAGTTTTTATTTGGAATGGGCTTTACACTTTTACTTTCTACATGTGCTTTTGCATATCTAAAACAACATATTATGTACAAACTTCGTTGTAACTTCGAACAATTGTGGGTACAACTAAAATGACGAACGATACGAGTATAGCTACCTACCTACTTCTGAAACAAGACAGCTGGCGATTCCTCGAAATGGAAGCATTGCTTTTAGCAGATTCTGTATTAACGAAGAGACAAAAATAACATTAAATACTTCTTGTTTTTCTATCAATATTAGAGTGTTCTTCTATCGATTCTTAAACAAATGTCACAAAAAGCCTGAATATAAATTGTTTTTACACAGGTACTTTTAGATATAGGTTTCATATCTTCATATGGCTTTCTGTCAATCCTGAAATCCCGGGATCAGAAAAAGGGACGGAGATCGATTCCTTACTTGAACAGTTTTTCTACGCACCAATATAAAAAGTACATTCATAGAAAATGTATTCATTTTAACTGTATGTACATATTAATAGCATCAAAAAGTAGCTATGTAGGTGAGATAATTCGATTCACAAGTGTACATATCTATGAAGTAAACTAAGTTGGTATTCAAGTCTTGAATAAAAAAAAATGTATTTAATTTTAGTACGATTATTTCAGAGTACAGCCAGTAATCTTGAAATGGAAGGATTTTAATGGGATGATTCTCAATGGACTCGGCGTAATGGTCGCTCACAATCATTTGGGACGCCCGAACAGAAGTTGCATAAAAAATGATACCTATAAGAAGTTAGCAGGCGGACCCGACAAAATTGTAAATGGCGACGATAAATAATTCCAATGTCGCTGTTTTTGTAATAAAAGTGTGCTCGAAAATGTTGTGAAAGCTTTCAGCGTTGCAATAAGTCTCAGCATAAAGGCGATTATGTGTTTGCGCACACTTTTCACTGTTTCATAATAGAAGCAAAGCGCTTCGGAAAGACACCTTACTCAGAATTTCTGTTTTACTTTTCCCAGATAAATGGGTGTTAAAATGATTTCGTTCAATGTTGAATTATTTACCACTTATTTCATAACGTTTTCATAACAGAATCGTTTAATTCCTTTTAACGGGAAAATGTGTGTATGGCGGGTGTAAGTAGGTAAAATGTTTTGCTTGGGAAATGCTTTACGCATATTAGGGGCGACAAACATAGAGTTGTAGAGACGCACTAAAGTCAAACTATCCACCAAAACTAATGGAACCCTATGGTCGCATTTAATAAGTAGCACCCAATATGTTATGAAACTTTCAATTTAAATGAAAAGCCAACATCGCAATTAAAACATCCAACCATCCATTCTGTGACAGATTGATTTCCAAAACCCTTTTGAAAATCAGCGTGATATTTCGCGATGTATTCATTGAAATCATTAGTGTTATCTGCCGGGTTCGCTTAATCCCGCTAAACGGACACGTTCGTCGACATTTTGGTTTGTCGACACGATGCCAGACGGGATTGGCCAATCTGGTGCAAGCCATTAGCTAAGTAGCAGATTAATGCTGATTTGATACCAGATATAGGCGTTTTGATTGCAGGAATGAAATTATTTGAAACCTGCCGCCGGCGACTTCGTCCGAATGGATGTCGGTTTCACATAATGTACTATAGCTTAAAGCCTTTCTCTTCAAACAAACTCACAAACAAACAAACTCTTCAGCTTTATTTTAGTGGTATAGATAGATCAAATTATTAGATAGTAAAAAAGGGTAAACACAAAACAACTAACTTCATTTCCCAATTGAAAAATAAAACATTGCACGATTTTATTATCGGCAAAAGACACGAAAAATGAAAAACAACAAGAAAATTGCACAAGCTTGATGGCACGACTCGTAATGTTATTAATAAAGTTAAATTGTAAAAACGATAAACGATCTCTTATCAAATACCGCATCTTAACTAAATCGGGATAAGCATGAAAAAATTGTCTTGAAATAAAAATATGAAATGCTGGAGAAAACTTCCTATAACCGCTATTTGATCGAATATCCGTGCAAAAATCAAAACTTAACTTTTACAACACTGAAGGGCTCACTTCTCCCCTCGCCCCGGAGCAAGGGGCTCCAGGTTTTCCAACTTGTAATTTTTTCCACTTGTAATTTTTCCTGACGGCCACACCCCTACAATAAAACATGGGCTTTCAACCCGCGGCCCGCGTAAATCAGCACCTTTCCATCCGAACCCGACCAATTTCGGCAGATTCTGGGTACTGATATAATTGTGTCAGGACTGATAAAGTATTTTGAAATTGTAACTAATAGACGTTATATATCACTGTTGACAAAGTAAGTTAAAGTCTAGAGTTGTTCGCAAGTACGGAATGGTGCCATTAAAATATAAGAAGCAATAAAATCACTTTAACAATTGCATTGAGTGAACTAGTAGGAACTTTGAGCGCCGCCGCAACATGTTTTAAGTGTGAATACTTCCACTTAGTAAATAAAGCCATATTGTTACCCATCAAAGCTTATATTTTGAGAATTAATAAAACGGGAATGCACTTGAACATTACATCGTAATGTTGTCTTCTGCAACCGAAAAATAAAACAAATCTATACTGATATAATAAAACTGAAGAGTTCGTTTGTTTGAACACGCAAATCTCAGGCACTCTAATTGAAAAAATATGTTTGTGTTGGATAGTCCATTTGTCGAGGAAAGCTTTAAGCTATAGTACAACTGTTGTACAACACTATGTGTGCGGAAACCGAAATCCACGCGGCCGGTGTCGCGAACGACCGCCAATCCTACTACTATTATAAAGGCGAAAGTTGGTATGTATGGATGTATGGATGTGTGGATGTATGGATGTCTCTTTCACGTAAAAAGTACTGAATGGATTTGAATGAAACTTTACCTCAATATAGCTTATACATCAGAATAACACATAGGATATTGGAAATCGAAATCCACGCGGACGGAGTCGCGAGCGACCGCCAATTATCCTATAAATGACAAAAATACCACTAAAGCAAGCATACACATCATTTTATTCGTAATCGCAAATAAAGGCGTAACCCACTTTGTTATAACGGAGGCAGTAAAAAATCCCACAAGTTGACGACCCCTGCAATAAAGGCAACACCCGCTGGTGAGTATAACTCAAGTGCTAAATTAAACTTTTGGCGCAAAGGTTGTCATGTGCGACTGGCTTTTATGGATTGGTTTGTTACAGTTGGTAAAAATATATTAGGGTACGACTATGTATGTAATCTATGTTCTCGTAGTTTTGCATGTGAAAATGGATGCGGCCAGTTGCAATTTTTTTAATTTAGTGTTCACGTGTAGTTTGCTTATAATGTGCAGCTTTATACGAGTAAGCTAATAGTTGGTTTATTATATATATAGCTAAAGTTAATATCATCGTTATCACAGTTAATATAGACGCTCAATGTGTTCCCTCAATACGTCAAAATCATTGATTGTTACCAAAAATTCAAAACATAAAAAATATTCTGAATTCAATATCAAACTGCAGTAAAACAAAAAGCCAATCTCTGGATGATGTTTTTTTTATCCGTCCCTATTATGTGATCTAGGGCCTGAACTCTTTATAAACATAATTGTAAACCATTTGCATATCTACAGGATACGTCAAACAGACATCAAATAGCTTAATGACAACATAATTATGCCCTTTACCTACACGCCATCTAGCGGATGCAACTCTCAAACTACCTGGTTACACGTATACTTATATTAATAATGCCTCTGAAGTGCATAATGAAGACGGATAATGCAATCTACATCGAAGCAGACATGTATGCATAGATTCAAATAGTCAAATATGCCCCGACATAAGAAAACTGTGACATTATTTTGAATGACGTGACGTAAGTTGGTTAGGAAAGTTACATGCAATGTAGAGCGACCGTCGCTTCACGTTATAGGGCCAGTGTCAGAGCTATTCGAAGTATGGCGAGGGCACATCTACATTTATGCATACAAGGATGAGTCCGACGTTCCATTTTTCACCCTCATTCCGATCCTAAAGCGCTCGAGCATCCACTCTACTTCTGAGGCGTTTTTAAAAGCAAAACATTTGTCCCACTCCTCTCCGTTTAAATAACAACCTTGTCTACAAGCGTTTAAAGTTTTAACTGCTCTAAATGAGTTGGATGTAGACGTTTCGTTCCAATTACGACGTAAGCCGAATGGCCGCTGTGTTCTATAATGAAAGTCTCGAGTGATACCGTCAGTCTTGAATGGAACATTGTAGTTTCTTTCGCATAGACTCGCCTATTGAAGTTTCAGAGAAAAGATGATTAGGTGTATTGTTTGAAGATTAAATGGTAGCCATTTATGTATCAACTAGCGGGCGCCCGCGACTTCGTCCGCGTGGATGTCGGTTTCTTCATCTCCTTAGACGTGGAATTTTCGAATATTCTTTAAAGGGGATGCTTATGTCATATTATCTTCATAATTGCAAAGTCTCAGCCCGATTGGATAAAAAATGACAAAGTATCATAATTACGTTCCTCCCCTATTTGACCCCCTTGGGGGTTGGAATTTACCAATATCATTAATTAGACGATGCCTACGTCATAGTGGCTTTGTGCATGCAAAATATCAGCCCGATAGGTTTAAAATTTACAAAGTTTCATACTACCGTTCATCCCCTATTTTACCCACTTGGGGGTTGAATTAATCAAAATCCTTTCTTAGCGGATGCCTACGTCATAACATCTACCTGCATACCAAATTTCAGCCCGATCCGACCAGTGGTTTGGGCTGTGCGTTGATAGATCACTATGTCAGTAAGTCAGTCACCTTTGAGTTTTATAGATATAGATAGAGTTTTGGAAACCCGATGGAACAGTAGTTTACATCTGAGGGCCTGAAACTAAGGGAGCGAGGATTGGCGCCTCAATTCAATTAAGAATTTGCAGATTTGTAACCTGGCTTACACTACGTTTCTATCTTCTCTAAGATTGTACCCTTTAAAAGTTTGACTCAAAAACCTAATCAGCCAAATTCTTCAAATTGAAAAAACTAAATAAAAACAGTAGGCACATAAACCGACGCCCATTATCCGGGTTTTACACTCAAATTGCTATCGGAGATTACCGCCTTCGTCCCAAGCAGAAGCCGATAGCCCCCTTTTTAATCCACCTGAACGTGTTTTACGATCGTCAACTTTGGAGTATAAAAAAAGTTTAACACTCAACCTAAGCAATAAACATCAGCCTTAAACGAGGGCTCCAAACCCTCCATTTTATGAACTTACTTATTGTTTTAATCTTTTAAGATGTCATTGAACTTATTAACTTCTGAAAAGACCTTAGGAGACTTGAATTATGAATCTACTGATTGAAGTGTTTTGACCTGATTGGCAAGGAAAGGTTGTGTAAGTTTCTTACAGAAATCTATTACATAAAGAAAATTACTCTGTTTGATATTAAAATGCTAAAGAAAAGCTGACAAAAAACGGCACCAATTACATGAATCCAATCTTATGCGGGTACCGTGATATACTCGATATTTCATCACAATTTGTTTTCGTCGAGTCTACTCTAATTACGTTTGATGAAAAAACAACGGCTAAAATACTGAACCCCAATAAATCGAACTGGTTTAATTAAAAGCAAAAACAAAAAGATTTATTTTTTAAACCTGAAAAAGAAAACTCCGTGTCGAAATTGCCTGGCTGTATTGTTATTGATATGTAATGTTTTAGTTATACCCAAGTATGAGCGGCTACTCCGAATGCCAATACGATTTAATTAAACTAATTAATAAAAGTAATAACAACATTTATTAACAAAAATAATTCCTGAGATATCAGTTTTCGGTATTATCTTCCTGCACCATAACAGCCGCTCTCTCAGCAATCATTATAGTGGGTGCATTGGTATTCCCGCTGGTAATCACTGGCATCACACTTGAATCGACCACTCGAAGTCTTTCCACACCACGTACCCGCAGGCGGCTGTCGACCACGGTTCCCATCGCGCATGTACCCACGAAATGATACATCGTGTTCACCTGACAACTCGCGTGGCACTTCCAATACTCAATGCTCCCAACTTCTGTGTCATTAGCACAGCTGTCCCTCGCCACGAGCTGTGCTCCAAGATTTTTAAAGTAAGTCGTTTCAGACAACCGAGCGAAATCCTTGAGGAACGCTGCGGCGTCATCCAAATCTGACGGATCAGAATAAGGCACAGTGTAAATATTAGGATATACAGTGGGGTCAGTGCTATTCAACAAGATGCGTCCTCGAGACTTAGGGTGAAGCGGAGCGAGGAGAGTGTAAAATACATCTTGGCCAACACTTTTCTTGTAGAGCTCGTTGCAGACGTCGTCAATGAACAGAAATCCAACGGAACAAAATAGAAGCGCTATCTCCGCTGTCATAATCAATGATGTTGATTCGTAATCTGGGTACGTCTGTGATTGATTCATTGCCACGAACCCAACGATTGTTGATATGGGAAACTCGCCTAAGTCTGTGCTTACAATTTGAGTTAGAGGGGATGACTTACTCATTGCGTAGGCAACAGTAACAAACTTGTGGTCTTGGAAATTTTCTCCAACGGGGAGGTCGGCAATGACCGGAATCCCCAAACTTTGCAGGTGCTCGGCAGGGCCAATACCGGATAACATAAGTAATTGGGGGCTGTTAATCGTGCCACCAGATACTATTATTTCTTTTCTGGCTTTGAATGTTCTTTTACTTTTGAATATACTATTTTGGTTGATGACGTCAACGCTTACAGCCACGTTGTTTTCGAAATTTATTTTCGTTGCTAAATAACCTTTTATCAATTTCAAGTTCTTCCGTTTTCTTGCTGGTGTTAAGAAAGCGTTGGCAGTACTCTGGCGTATACCGTTAGCAACGGTCACTTGCGCCTGAGAAAACCCAAGTGTATCTGGTCCATTTGTATCCAGCTTTACTTTGTATCCCAACTCCTCAAAGGAATCTAAGTAGTTGTCTGTTATACTCATGTTAACATAAGACACGCCTAGCAATCCATCAGTGCCATGGTAAGCACCGTATGCTGATTTGGCGATAATGGGGTTTACTAGATTTTCGCTTTTGGTGAAATATGGAAGGATATTGTCGTATGTCCAAGTAGGATCGTCTACAATATTTGCCCAGCGGTCGTAGTCATATGGATTCCCGCGGACATAGTACATATAGTTTATACTGCTGGATCCTCCAAGAATTTTCCCTCGAGATAGGGTGTCCACGCCGTTTTGGTGGCATTGGTAAGTTTTCTCGAAGGTTTTGTAGTTCCAGTCGTGAATTGATCTCAAGGTGAGTGGACTGGTTACAGGAATCTGGAACATCAAACAAAATCAGTATTAAGGTAAATTAGGATTTCCGTGAATTAATATCAATCTGACTTTACCGGTGCGGATTTTATCTCTCCATGCCACGGGTAAAGTAACATGGGAAGAAATTGTTGAAGAATTCAGAATAGTTTTGCAGCTTACATTATCTTCAATAGGCGGGTTTCCGCCTGCTTCAATAAGAAGTACGGTAATTTTTGGATCTTGTGTCAGTCTGTAGGCCATCACACTGCCGGCGCTCCCGGCTCCTACCACTATGTAGTCAAACGTCGCTCCATCTATAATTTCAAGACAACAGACAAAGTTAACAGATAAGTTAACAGGGTACGGAGGTCAGACGACAGTCGCTCCATTGTAATAACCAGGCATGTCATTTCAGGATCATAGTCGCAGCGTACCCTGGGCTCCAAGGCAATGGCCGAGGATGCAACTGGGAGCGGCGCTAGTATGATGATGATGAATATATAAGTTAACAACACCAAAGGACGTGAAGAATTATTGAACAGAGTGGTGTTATTTCCAGAACAGATATCGCGTTCAGCAGTATAATTTCATATGTTGGATTGGTAACAGGTGGTATATTGATAAATTCTAATGCAATCGCGAAATCAAATAATCTAGCGGTTCCTGTGAATCTGTTATTAAGAGTCTTAAAAAACATGCTAGCATCCTAGCATGTGCCTCCTGGCTCAGGGGATCTGGTTAATAAACGTGTGATGTTTCAATAAGTAAATACTGTCATCCTGTTTTACTCGTAATATACTGTTATTCTTGCCTGATGGATGCGCTTGGTTAGGATAGAGATATGCGTTGAGGTTCAAAGAAGAAACCAACGCTAGAACGGCTTGAATGGCCTGGTATATTCCGTCGAGCGAAACCAGAACCATAGCGATCGTCTACGGCCACAGATGCTTCTGTAACAAAAATAAAATACTAAATTAGATTTGTTAACTTTTTTTTTACAATAATGTTTTACTTAGTTAATTCTTATTTATTTATTTGACAATCGGTTTTTTTTAATTACGGAAGTAACAAATCAATGAAATTGTACTGAATGGGGACCATTGGTACTTCAAATATTATGTAATATACTTCAAATATTTATAAATTAAAATATATATTATGCACATAGTTTCGTACGAGTAATCTATACTTATAATAAATCTGTAGAGAGGTCAATTCTGTACATTAAATATTTTTCCAAAATAACTATCAGGGGGTGTTTAGTGATCGATACTGATACCAAAAATGGAATCAGTAAAATTTTTGTCTGTCTGTCTGTCTGTCTGTCTGTCTGTATGTTCCTTATAGAAACAAAAACTACTGGACGGATTTTGACGAAACTTGGTACCATTATTCTTCATACTCCTGGGCATATTATAGGATACTTTTCATCACGCTACAATCAACAGGAGTAGCGAAGTGAAGGGAAATGTGGGGAAAACGGGACAATTAACTCCATTTCTTAAGCTTCAGTCACGTGTGCAGCCTTAATGGTTAAAGTCACATAGAAATCATGTATGACGGAAATATTCTACATAAAATTGCCTAAAAAATATCCCCCAACAGCATATGTCTATCTTTTATGGTTGACTCACAATAACACGTGCAACTCAAGATCCAAATTGGTTTGAACGCGCTAAGCTCAGGAACTACTGGTTCGAATTGACAAAACATTTTGTGTTGGATAGTCCACTTACCACTTACCATTTGTCGAGGTAGGCTTTAAGCTATTGTATATTCCTTTATTTTATCATTGTAAATTTTATTGTGCTAGCGAACTATTTAGTTCTAAAATGTGCCGATAGATGGCGCACCTCGCTAGAGGCGCGGCCGCGGATCTGAATCGCGGTGAACAGATGATTTCTCAAATGTATAAGGTCTCCAGATCATTGATAATAAAAGGCGTTTTCCGTCACTTAATTTGACTATTATTCCTATCCTGAATAATTAGTACCTTAAAAGTGTGCAAGTTGACTGCATGCATATAGACCGTTGTTTTATTCAGCTATTTTTAGTAAGACTGTGTGCGGAAATCGTCACCCACGCGGACGGAGTCGCTGGCGGCCGCTAGTTCATTAATAAATTACTTGCAAGTTTGCAACAAATATATATTTTTCTTCGTATATTGTCAGTTATAACGTGCCTAACATAAAATATTAAATATTAAACTTCAGTATTAGTACCATTTCGTATTGGTTCGGGAATTAGGCGGAATAAAAATGAATGGAACGGCTTAATAGTTCCAATGTTCTTACTGAGATCCGTAACACATGTGCTTAAACTTCATGTGGAGTGTAATATAAGTCGTGAGTAATATGAGAGTGATCGATTCACGTGATGTTGTCAGATATTACGACAACTTAAATTAGTTCTAAAGGAGACTGGTAAAAAGTGGTATGTGAACCTTTAGCGTTATTTATGGATGTCGTAACATTTATCAATGTGGATTTACCAAGTGCGAAAGGCTATAAAATACTGAAGGGATCTCCGTACCTTGCCAAATTTCATTTCATTGTCAATTTAAATTTAAATTTTATGCGAATAAAAAGTCTGTCTTTTCATAACTATGAATATTGAAATTATACATACCTAACAAAATAATGCGTTTTGCAATGTAATACCAAAAGATATTCATTCGGCGGAATGAAGGTTCTGCCAATCGAAGTTATGCAATTCAATATTATGACGTGAAAAGTTCGGCAACAAAAAATAACTCGAATCTCTGAACCAGCAGTTCAATGAAAGAAAAAAATTGAAGTACTTTAGAAAACAATAATATTTACTATATTTGTAAGCCACCTATCTATCAGTCTCCTTCACGTATTTAAGCACACCTTAAGGTAGTTTGATTGCGTTATGACGTGGTTTTAGATATAATTTGTTTTTAGGAGTGACGACACATAAATGATACCATCAGCCGATATTAGAAACGCAATTTACGGTAAATGTAGTTTCGTGTAAGTTTCAACGGATACTTGAACATTGGAATGAGATTAATTAGCCTATATAATATTGATTATTACTTATTTACCGTCTATTTTTACACACACTTACTACTACCACTACTACTATATACTAGCACAATGACTATTCGCTCGTGACAAAAGTACATTGAATTATGTGACTCGTTTAATGCATTTTTCTTTGTCTTTGAAACGTCATCAGACCGGTTTATAACCCTTTAAGATTTCATATGTTAGCTTTTAGTTACTGCAATTTTCTACTATGGCTTTAATAATTCCATTTACATTACATTTTGATAATTTTAATCTCTTTAAATCTAAGTTACCATTACCAAAAAATATTATACGCAAACAAATGTTACAACTTAAAGGGGGATGCCGGATTTAGGCCCAAAGGTGCACACGATGTTCCATTTTATAAAAATAGCTAAAATATTCGTTTTTAATTATTCCCACTATTCTTATGTCGCCAGAAGTTGGGATTAATAAAATGGGATTTTTAAAATTCACCTTCCGCAACCGGTAATCGAAATACTAAAATCTGAAAAAGTTGCACCCTGAAATTTCACGTTGTTACGTGACGTCACTTTACAAAAACATCTAGTTGACTTAAGTCTGGTAAGCCTTTCATTACCGAGAGATACATTATTGAAATAGGCTTTGTGACTAACACAATAAGAACGAATATCGCTTAGAAGGTTAGTGATTCTAACATAACAATAGTAGTATCGTAACATTTATGCTCTACAAATTACTCTGAAACACAATCTAATCGTTATTTACCATTCCGATAGGATGGCATTACAAACGTTAAGTTCAAAGGAAGAATCCTTTGTAGTTAACTAACTATTACCTACAAAAACTTTTTTAAGACCTGTCAAAATGGACTTCTCATTTTGTTAGTTATATTCCCAGTTGTCCTCTTAAGTAGATAGTAGGGCTTCAAAAGTTTTGATGTTTAAAATAATTTACTAATTAAGTCAAATTGCTGAATAAATAATTTCATTTAGGGATAAAGTCACCCGACTATACTCCACTATGCACGGGCGCAATGCTATTTTGCAATTTTCTCTCATGTATTGTACAATTGTACATATTGAGATATTATTGCCAGAGAGCTTCCACATGAAACAATATCACTTTAAGACAAAAACTTAGTTAAAATATTGTTTAAATCCAAAAAAGTGAGTTTCGCCGTTTGACACCACGAGCTGTTCACACTGCGGAGTCAATCGCACAAGGGCCTTATTTGAACTTCCCGATTGATACCATCCTCCAAGCTTTTATCCCGTTTCTGTGCGGGGTCTGCTCTGACCATGATCGAGGATACCCGATTAGTATTGTGGTGTCAAAATATCACTTACTTGTTCTCCTCCGAGTTGTCGATACAACTACTATTCCATAGTCACGGTGCCCCCACAAACTTTAAAAAAAAATAGACAGATAATAGATTAATAGGTAATTTATTGAATTTTGTACTTTATCAAAGTCATATAGATGTTATAAGATTAGGTACTATTTGGTTTAAAACCCCCCCAAAACTGATTGACTTACTCTGCAACAATTTACGAAAATCTAAATTTTAACTATTTCTACTTCTAGTTATATATGCCACTGGAAATACTCCACAGCATGGTATGGTGATTATGTATTTAGTAACATGCATTCAAGCAGAAAACGTCTAAAACACATATTATTATGATAATACTAGCAACTACTAGCTAACCCAACAGAGGAACCGTGTAGTCTTGAAGTCTTAATTGTAGGTAATGGTGGCTAAGTATTCTTAGTTTGTTTTAATTTGCCAACGCTCTTTTTATATTTTCTTTTTATTATAACCTCATGGAATAATAATTAGACGCAATAACAAACACAACAAATTAAAATTCTGTCGGGAAATCTATCGGTAGACAAAGTAATTAAGCGCCAAAAGTTTATCAGATTTTTTTTGGAAATTTATACATTACTAGCGGCCGCCCGCGACTCCGTCCGCGTAGATTTCTTTTTTCGAAATAAAAAGTAGCCTATGTTCTGTCTCAGGGTCTAAAGATTGTCTGTACCAAATTTCATCAAAATCGGTTGCGTGGTTTAAGCGGGAAAGCGTAACAGACAGACAGACAGACAGACAGACAGACAGACAGACAGACAGACAGACAGACAGACAGACAGAGTTACTTTCGCATTTATAATATTAGTTGGGATCAGTTGGGATAGTTAAGTCACCTGACTGTCCGAAATTAATGATTATTCCGTGACACGTTAAGCCGTTGGTCCGGACTATGATCCAAATTATCTAGTTTGCCTTGTAAGGGTTACGGAGTCAGATAGCAGTCGCTCCATTATAACCAGTCTGGTCAATTCAGGATCATTATCGTATCGTACTTTGGGCTCCGAGGCAATAGCCAAGGATGCAACCGGAATAAGCGTTAGGTTGAGTAGAGGGAGGTGGTCGAGTCATTCTATTGTGTTATTATTATTGCCGATTTACAAGTGCCTTGCTGCGGAGGCCTTCATAAATCTATATCTATACTAATATATAAAGCTGAAGAGTTTGTTTGTTTGTATGTTTGTTTGTTTGAACGCGCTAATCTCAGGAGCTACTGGTCCGATTTGAAAAATTACTTTTGTGTTGGATAGTCCATTTGACGAGGAAGGCTTTAGGTTATTGAAAATCGAAATCCACGCGGACGGAGTCGCGGACGGCCGCTAGTAAATTATACATATTTTGATTTTGATTTCGATTTTGATCAAATTCTTCCGATTTTTTTCCCGATTTTATTTCCAAATAAATAAAAAGGTAATAAGTCGATAGTTACAATGCTGGACAGGAAAACCGATGAACAGGGTATGGTTGACTTACGAGTACACACGAAGTAACGCTGCTTCCTCTAGAATGTTCCAAATAGATTAGTCCTAATCTAGGCCCCCACCCAACGACAGATACTTACAAAATGATTAGAAAAAGAATCATTTATTACTTTATTTCTTTAAAAATACCTACGTATATAATAAACAACCTCAAGGCTGTCTTCTTAATCTTTAGTTACCTTACCAATTTATTCAGGTGTAGGTAACGATTTAAATATGTTTGAATTTAATTATCACATTGTTTGTCATACCATTGAGTCGATTTAAATTACTTATTAACATAAATGATAACATTAGGTGAATACACATAATTTCCAATCCTCGTTTGGTGTTCTATATACATTTATATTATTATATATATATACTGTCCAAAAAATATTTTCTATAATGATCACGACCCTCATACAGATATAGTGATCTATCTAACCCCTAGCCCAAACCACTGGACGAGTTTTCCTGAAATTTGACATGCAGGTAGATGTTATGACGCAGGCATCCGCTAAGAAAGGATGATGATAAATTCCACCCCTAAGGGGATAAAATAAGGGGTGAAAGTTTGTACGAAACATTGTCAAATTTTAACAAATCGAGTAAATCCTTTGCATTTATAAAGCTACTATGACGTAGGCTGCACCTAAGAAAGGGATCACGGCAATGAAAGTGAGTATACACTTTCTTGAAATTTGATCTGATTGAACTGAAATTGAAAAAACGACTGATTGGATTTTAATGCAACTTTATAATGATGTAGCTGAAATAAATCAAAATAAGAATAAAGATATTGTGAACGGAAACCAAAATCTACGCGCCTGCTGTTTGATTTATAATTACATTTATTTCAAAATTGATTAGTAATGTGTTACATAATATTTAGTGATATGCATGTGATATGTAATTAATTGCATACAATAAAATTATTTGTATATAAAAACTTCTTTATAAGTAATATTACTCTTTTAAATAAAAAAAATACCATATTTCCTTAAAACCCCATTGTTTTTGCAACTGAACAAATAATTTTGTGTAATTACCGAATCCCTATAGAACGCGGTTGTTCTCCTTTCAGGCATTGTTATCAAAACATGTTTCTATGTACGAATATAGTCACATGGAGTGATAAAAACCTTTGTTTGCACGTGTGAGTGTGAGTGTGAGACAAACAACCATCGTCGAAAACACTACCTCAACCGAATTTATAGTGTTCTATTAAGTATGTTTCGGTATGAATAGAAGGAGAGTAGTAAAAAAAACCGGCCAAGAGCGTGTCAGACACGCCCATGAAAGGGTTCCGTAGCTGAAAGATGGCCCGACCGCTTAAGACACCATTTAGTAAGGGCAACTGCACGTCATAAGTTGGTCGAGTTGTATAAAAATAACTATGTATGATACAGAGTTCGCTATAGTTTTCGTTGAAAGTACTTACTTGGAGGTATACAGGACATTTTTTTCAGAATTATTGTAATAGTATTTCAAAAGTTAAGGGGGGGCGGACGCTCTAATTTAGGTTTAAAGAATTTATTTCTCATAAGAACTTATATCTAAAAATACATAGTTCACTTAAAATGAGATTTGCACTACAATTTTTATTTAACTTACAATCTAGGTGCTTATGGTGCAGCGCAGCTGCATTACAGAGTTAAGGTTACGACAAACTTTCAAAATAAAAACAAAAAATACAGTGACAAATACATACAATTCAATCATACAAGTAATGATCTTTCTGTCTTTGCGGAGCAAAAAATTTGCATATGTAGTAATTGGTTCGCGTAGGTATCGTACCTTACCATACAAACACGATAAGAAACCGGTCGCGGCGACAAAGACTCCACGGAGTCGCCGGTCGGCACTAATTTTATGATTTTATATACAAAAATAAAAAATAATTAATAGCTACTAAGTACATATTTTTTGAGTTTTTTCTTAAAGATTTTTATGTTTTCGCACTCCTTAATTTCCATAGGCAATTTATTGAATAGATTGACACCCTCATAAAATAAGTTCCTTTTACCGTAGCTGGTAGTTCTAGGTATCGGTACGCAAAGCTTATATTTATTTCTCATACTATGCTTATACTGCCTCCGGGGGATCCTAATGTTTGTATTAATATTTTTCGAAACAATATTTTTAATTAAAATACATGTGTGATAGTTATAAAGTTGTTCAATACTAAATAATTTAGTTTGTCAATAGATTAATTTTGTTTCCGTTAGGTAGTGAAAATGGTACAAAGCTTTTACAATTTTATTCTGTATAATCTGCAAATCTTTTAATATTGTCTTACATGATGTTCCCCATATTTCAATCAAATACTGGAGATTAGATTTTACCAAAGCATTGTACAAGACATCTCGCGTCTTAACAGGTATGCAGTAGGACGTCTTTCGTATTGATTTTAAAATCGGCTGCAATTTGGCTCTCACGTGATCAACATGCGTGCGCCATGTTAGTTGGTCATCCAGCCACAATCCCAGGTATTTTTCACAATGCGATTTATGTATTGGAATTCCATTAACAGTAAGTGGGGTGTGGTCAGGGACAATCTTATTTTTTGCCGCGAATATTATATAGGCAGTTTTAGCAACATTGATTGTGAGAAGATTATTTAGGTACCACACGTTAAGCATGTCTAGGTCCTTAATTTTAACTTTGTATTAAAATATCTCGAGACTGGGGTGTTTGAGCCACATGGTTTCAAGGCAAGTTTTATTGTATTTAAAATCAGCTTTTTAACGATACCCCACACGACGGGGTTAGTCGATTTTTTTTTTTCGAATTTACTTTTCGCTGTATGGGAGGGTGGGGGTTAAAAATAATTATTTTTCGATTATTTTAAAAACCAATTCTTGAATTATCACTATACATCTCTCCACCAATTTTCGTGGCAATCGGTTCAGAAACGGCGGAGAACGAGCCAGGACAGACAGACAGACAGACATGACGAAACTATAAGGGTTCCGTTTTTTGCCATTTGGCTACGGAACCCTAAAAAGTATCAGTTTATTAATGCCCCACAGCAGGGCAAAGGCCTCCATAATTTTTTCCTGTGGTCATATGTAAAAACGCCAACGGCCCAGCCTAGTGGAACTTTTCTTAGAATATCTGAAGGTGATTGTATGAAATGAAACACACAACAACTCTCTTGGCACTCTTTTAATGGAGTGGTTTGCCATTTCCTTCTCCATTTCACACACTTTCTTTTAGAGTTCAGGTTTCCTCACGATGGTTTCCTTAACCGTACAGCTGCAAATGCCATGAAGGAAGGAAACCCATGACATTACGCAAACAGATTTTTGATAAACCAGAGGTGCGTGACCGGATTTGAACCGCCGACCTCACGCATGTGAAACAGCGCTCTTACCACTAGGCTACCAAGCTGTAAAGGACAGACACAGACACAGACAGGACAAGATACTGAGGTAATAAAACAAGGTCTTGATATTGTACAAACGTTTATTCAAAGGTGCCCGTATCCGTCGTATTAGGAGTATCGATTCGTCTGGGTGATTTACATCGCAGCTCAGTAATTCGTCCGGGCCGGGACGCCCGTACGGCCCGGTCTAACCGGACATTCATCTCTGTTTATAAAAATTACTTTGATTCACATTATCATTATTGTTTTATTTCTCAAAGAAAAACTGTGAAAAATAGAGGGGAATGCATTAAACTAAATCGACCTTGCCTGATAATTCAACATTATGTCTAATTGAGATAACTTATCAGATACATAACGTAAGGATAGTTCTTCCTCCCCATCCTTGAGTCGTTTTACTCATTACTGAGGGTCGTGATCATTGTATGAAATGAAACACACAACAGCCCTCTTGGCAATTTTAATGAAGTGATTGGCCATTTGCTTCTCCATTTCACACACTTTCTACTACACTAAGGTAATAAAAGAAGGCCTTGATATTGTACAAACGTTTATTCGAAGGTGCCCGTATCAGTCGTATTAGGAGTATCGATTCGTCCGGGTGATTTACATCGCAGCTCAGTAATTCGACCGGGCCGGGACGCCCTGTATAAATCAACGTACGTACGGCCCGCGCTAGCCTGATATTCATCTCTGTTTATAAAAAAATTTTTGATTAACGAAATAAAGTTTTTCTTCGAGAAATAAAACAATAATGATACATGTATCAAATGATGAAATGTATGAAGAAAAACTTAATTTCGTTTTTCCAGACCAATCGGTCTGGCCGGATAATCTAACATTCTGTCTAACTGAGAAAACTTCGCAGATCCATAACATAAGGGCCGATACTAAAGTAATAAAACAAGGCCTTGATATTGTAGAAACGTTTATTCGAAGGTGCCCATCGTATTAGGTGTATCGATTCGTCCGGGTGATTTACATCGCAGCTCAGTAATTCGTCCGGGCCGGGACACCCTGTATAAATCAACGTACGGCCCGCGCTAACCGGACATTCATCTCGGCTAAAAAACCCGGGCCGGGATGCAAGCAATGCATCTACGTAATTATTTGCACGGAGATTTTTAGGCGATCTGGGATGCAATGGGTTGAAATGATAATGTATGGCGTTTGATTTCCGAGGGAAGGTGAGTCTGAAGTGGTTGTTGTGTTTGTTATTTAGATTTGAACCGAAGGCACGATCGTTTGAAAGTAGTCACTGCAAAACAGTGGACGATATGTATTATTATTAACATACAAATATGTTGTATGTATGTACATAAAATTCAAAATTGCGGAAATGCTTACATAAAATCTTAAAACTGCTCGTTATTAATGATGCCACGTCACTATAACTCGACTAAAAGGTTAAAACCAGACTCTGACATACACGCGACATATTGTAGATATAATATCAGTCGGTAAGCCGCACATCTTCTCCCAGTCCCCATAATCATTGCTCATCGTGAACCCTCTCTTAGCCGAGTTAAATAACGCAAAAAGATTGCCACATCCCGTATAATATTCATGAAAAGACATAATTTAATTCCCCGAGACATTCTGGGCGGCCCCGGCACGTTGGAGATTAGACGCTTGTCTCGAAAAATGTGTAATGAAGGAAAAACGCACCTAAAATGTGAAATTATGGACTTACGGCTGATATTTCCTTGTTTATTACGGAGATATGGATATTATGTGCTTTATTTTAAACGTGAGTAAGACGTTTGAGGCTGTCAGCTGTGTCGCCGGGAAATGTTAACTTTACTTAGGGCGGTTTGTTGACAGTTACACCGAGAGGTCGCGGTTTGGATCATTTACAGTGTCCTGTAACAGATGATATTTGTGTGGATCAACCATGGCCGAAACTATATACCGTAGAGAGATCAGGCACAGGACCAACGGCTTAGCTTGCCTTCCGAAGCTCAGAAGAACTCGAGATTATTTTTTTCGATGACCCATCCGACGACTGGCCTCTGCGAAATTTGCTTAACAATGGCAGGCCGAGCGCGTTAACCACTGCCGGTCGAACTGCACCAAAATCTACCACCTTATGTCTGTAACACTATTAGATAATTGCGAGTATGCTATGTATCGAAACTTGTTAAAAAAATGTTTGTTCCAAATTGCCAGTGTATTATCTTCTAAAATACACATACAATGTTCAGGCGTACAACCTCGAAATAGGTGACATATTAAAAACAAATTGCGGGTGAAGCCAGTCTCTTTGTAAGCTCAGCCGTGACTCGGAAAAGGGTTGACTGCGACGTGACGGCTACAGGTTAACTCAATTAGGCAGCTTGTTGAATTTCCCGGTCAATTTTGTTATTACTGTACAGCTTTTCTTCGAGAAATTCTCGAAAGGATAAATGAACAACACTTTTTTACCTTTTGGAGACCAAAATCGACATTTAAATAAAGAAAAACGTGTTTAACGGTAAAAGTATATTTATTAGTACTGATGTACACATACAGCTTTCGTTTTAATAAAATAGTGTCCAATAAGAAAATCCGATATCATACGCTCCGCTGAGAATTTAAATAACTTTGCAAAAGAAATGTTTTAATATTGCCACAACTAGCGCTACAATTGGAAACCACAAATTGTCTACGCTGCCACAGTCTCAATAACCGTTGTAATAAATTTAAAATAATAGCTGGAAGTTACAATTTTTCTCGTGTTGTATTGTGTTCTGTGGTTTATAGCCGGCTGTGTATTCGATATTATATTATTTGTGGTGGCAACACCGCGGGTGCCATTTTAATTTTCCGCATCTTTCTTTAGGATAACACAATTCAAAATGGAAACGTTTTCATTTAATTTTAATCCTTTAGGCTATAATCAAAGGGTGTTTTAAAAGGTAAACAAATATGCGATGGTTGGGGAGTGTTAAGGGGAGATACAACAATGAACAATTACCGTTAAATTAATTTGCAAATTGAAATAAGTGATGGGAGATCATAAAATATGAAGTAATTTGGGACGTTTATTGTTTTCTCTTTATTCGAAACAAAAGGTAACCCTTTTTGTATTATACATATTTTTATGTTAGTACGAAAAATAAAATCTCCTTCATTGTTATATCAGTCCCTAAATTTACAAGAAACCTTTTTCTATCAGATAAGTATTCCTAACGTATGCTTTTGCAAATAGGTACGGTCCGATACGTCGACCCCGCGAACCCAAACACATAAAATCAGTGCTTGTAATTCTCTATAGTCCACTTGCGTATCCGAACGCGCGTTTAGATAGCAATGTTCTGCATTTATACGATTCCGCGGGAAAATAAATATTTTTAAATTTGGACAATATGGCGGACAGCGGGCCGCTATAAATCTTAAGATGGTCGTAATGCGAGAAAACACGGGAGGAATTCTTTATGAAGGGGTACGCGGAATGGGATTGGGAGAATGAATGTTACCGCGGCATCTGTAAATATTCAGTGGCGGTTGCTAAGGATAATCCATTGGAATAATATGTCCCGTGCGATGTCGGTGACATTTAGTACAAGCAATCAGTCTCTAAAGTTGAAAGGACCGCGCTGAATAGACGCGTGTTTGTCCTCACGGTAAAAATTAAACTAACTGTTCTTTGGTACAGTGTAAGCGAGTCCACGATTACATTTCGAATTTTCACCGTGCGATGGCAGTATGTAAGCGTATGGTCTAACTGGTATGTGATTGGTGAATTTTGACATAACATTGACAGATATGTCAAAATTCACCAATGACATAGCAGTTGGACCTCAGGTCTACGTATTGAAATCTAGCGGATTTTTCAATCGCAAACAACCTCATTGACAATATTACGGATAACGATAAATATGACATTGATTAATTGGTCAAGAGGCTGACTATCTGACCAAGAGGTTGCGGGTTCGATCCCCGCTCAGGAAAAATCTTTGTGTGCATGAGCGAGCATGTCTGTTTGTTCTGATCTGGGTTTTATATGTATGATATTTAAGTACATTTGATATACCACTGTTGATTCTGATGTCTGTACCACAAGCTACTTAACACGGAGTCCGATCAACGTACCTATGTGATGTTTTGCAATATTTATTTAATAACTCATTTACTGTACTGTCTTCCCCTCAATCACTGCTTTTCCTAAACTTATGTTTGAACCTGGCAATACATTTATCCTGGACGATTAATCGGTTCGTATTAATGAGCCATTCGGCGGCGGACACATACCGGCCCCGTAATGGATACAGTGCAAACGCATTATTGCATCATTAGCCGGTATCGACCGAGGACGCAACTAGAACCTATCCACACTCCTGAGTAGGACTACCAGGAAACAAAGATTGGGTAACTATTTCTAGATATTTTGGCATGTTTTTACAAAGCCATTTTCTCATGCCGTTTCTTCTACTGAAACCATATTACACAAATAGACACCTAAATTAAACGAAACGAAACTTATTTGCAAAGAAGGCATATCTAATCCTTTTATACTCCAATGAATAAAGGAGAGAATGTATTCAAACGCAAGATTTTCTAAGGTATTCTATAAAGAATTACGTATGTGTAACGCAGCCGAAACGTCAAGCAGTAAGTAGTATACAATACTACATAATTAATATCGCGTTTAGTCCCGTTAAATCATATTAATATGAAGAATCTGTCTATCGGATTTCTGATTATGTTTGTTCATACATGAGAAACTCGTTAAATTTATAAGTTGTGAAGCCAATCAACTTACAAATGATGAATGATTAAGCTATTTATAGAATAAACTTCTTGCCTCTTATTAAACACACGTACGTTGAGAGCCTTCATACAAGTTATTTCCTTTAATACAATTTATTTATCAGCAAGCAACCCTGACGATCACTTAGGAGTTACCTAAATGACTTACAAGAGGATCAAAGTGCGGTGAATGTTTGGACCTCTGTTTTCGGACTGAATGAGCATTCTGAATAAACGCAGCTTGAATTCCTCCTCCTTGACTCGTATTTCTCATTACTTGGGTCATAATCATCATTGTGTGATACAAACACACAACGTCTTCCTTGGCAATCAAAATGGTGCGGTTAGCCATTACCTACTCCATTTTAACTTCTCGTTGAAAGCAAGTTTCCTCACATAGATAAATCAAGAGACGGGTGCCAGATCGTATTTGAACCAAAATACCTCACGAATGTGAAGCGGCGTTCTTACCACTAGGCTATTGAGCTCTTGCTACTTAAATATAAACAGCGATTTAAAAAAAAAAAGGCAAGCATGAACTTGCCGGCCTTCTAAAAGGCCGGCAACGCATTTGTGTCTCCTCTGGTGTTTCGAGTGTCCATGGGCGGCGTTGATTGCTGTCCATCAGGCAATACGTCTGCTCGTTTGCTGCCCTATGTTATAAAAAAAAAAACTTTTAGACGACATAAAGAAGATATTATTAAAATCCTCTTCCTCTGTTAAAGCTATCAGCAAATAGCACAATCTATATACCTGGCCATTCGATGGAACGAATTGCCTAGAGGCTACATAACTAGGGGGTGATTACTTCGCGTCGACGCCTCGGGGCCTTTTTAATTTTCCGCTAGCCCCAGATTTATATGTTTTCACTGCGCACGTCAATTTTCGCGATTTTAATTTGAACGCTACACTGCCTCTGAAAGGATCGCTTCAGTCCACAACGTTTAAATTTATTATTTGATTTAATTGTATGTAGGAAAAATGGTGATAGCGTCTAGATAAAAAAATGTCTGCGTATTTAAAGTTAGCTGCATGGCAAAGTCGTTTGGACCTATGAATACCTACTTGTGTGTGAAGGAAGGAGGAGTTTAGTGCTAGTGGATAGTTGGATAAATGTGTTTTGCTTAAACGCAACCCACGTTTATACGCGACTATTTATCTATACTATATCTAAACTTATATATATAATAAAAAAGCTGAAGAGTTTGTTTATTTTTTCATTTGAACGCGTTAATAATATCAGAAACTACAAGTACGAATTTTAAAAATACATTTGTTGAGGCAGGGTTAAAGATACATATAGCATAACACTATGTCTATGTATGTATTATATATGTATAGTAATATATGTATGTATATATGTATCTGTACCTACCTATAGTTTTTTTTTTTTATTAGCACTACCTACTTCACTTTCTGATTTGCCCTAAGGTTGACTGGTAGAGAATGCCATGAGGCATTAAGTCCGCCTTTTGTACAATATTTTGTGTAGTACAATAAAGATTAAATAAATAAATAAATAAATATGTCTGCAGAAACCGGAATCCACGCGGGCGGAACCGTGGGAGGTCAAAAGTACTTTATATTCCTAGCCCAGAAAATTAACCCTTAACCATTGGTGTGGTTTCCAAACGACAAGACCGATTGAATTCAATAAAAAAATTCAAGTCTATTTCGAATGTTAGAGAAATATTCAATAGCTTTAACATCAAAACGCGGAACAACCAAGTCACTTTTACCGCGCGGGTACAAAGCTTATTTAGTTAATAGCCCTCCGATGCCGGTCTCAGATTACCCGAGATGCACGGAGTATTTCCGAACTTCCCCGCCATATAAAATGTGCAGGTTGGATTCGCTTCTCTGCACGCTGCACGTACTTATTTGTGAATCCCTTGTATGAATTCTTCTGTTATTGTCTCTTTAGAAAAAAATATACCAGAGATGTCAAACTGAAGGGCAAAGACTTCTGGATCTGAATACTTGAGGGTGATGAAGACTGCAGGAATTAATCCCTTTTGTTTTGAACCAAACACAGGGCTAAACGTCTATACTGCAATTTTACCAAACCCGGAAGTTGAACCCCTCACTCCGTAATCCGACCCTCGTTCTTGCAGCCAGTTTCTCAAACCACGAACCGATAACACGTTTAAAGTTATTGAAAACAAAATCTAACTGAATCTTTAATAGCTTAGACACCAAAAATGGCGGAACAACCAAGTCACTCCTACCGCGCTGGTACAAAGCTTATTTAGTTAATAGCCCTCCGATGCCGGTCTCAGATTACCCGAGATGCACGGAGTATTTCCGAACTTCCCCGCCATATAAAATGTGCAGGTTGGATTCGCTTCTCTGCACGCTGCACGTTCTTATTTGCGCATCCTTTGTTTTAATTCTTCTGTTATTGTCTCTTTAGAAAAAAATATTCCAGATATGTCCGACTGTAGGGCAAAGAATTTTGGACCTAAAGACTGTAGGTAGGACTTTGTTTTGTACCAAACACTTTATGCATTTTATTTTAAAATGTGCAGGTTGGATTCGCTTCTCTGCACGCTGCACGTTCTTATTTGCGCATCCTTTGTTTTAATTCTGTTGTTTTTCCTTCTTCAAATGTGTGTACAAGCATTAATATCATTAGCATTGTTTAAGCTATTTATCTTGGAGTTGGAGGAATGTTTGTGTCGCTGTTTGTTAATTTATTATTATCTATGTTTTATTTAAACTTCTCGTTGGTCCAGTACCTACATTTAAATTAAAAGGTATCTGATCTTGAGATTCTGGAATCAAATACTTACTTAAATTCAGGAAGTTTTACAGTGCTCCCAAACAAAAAGTCAACTTTTTTGATGTTTCAAATAATTCTGGAAAAATAGGACATTAATTTTATCAGATGACTAGAACTAGAGCTAACAATGGCAAAATTACAAGTTCTTCTAGAGAAAAACAGATGTTACGTGGCGACATTTACATAATATATAACTTTGAATTTACCATTAAAGGAAAATAAGAAAAAACACAACATTAAAATTTACATTTGTAAAGTCTACACGAACGTAAAGAAATATCGATTTTGAATTAAACACGATCGGTGTAAAGCCAATTTCCCAGCCATGACACAATGCGGTCTTCAAAAAACAAATGAAATGCATTTCACAAAACAAAATCGGCTACCCGTAGTGCGAACGCTCACTCCGCGCATCGCGCCTCCTGAGGGAGAGTCGGGAAAATTGCAAACATAAAGTTTCTAATCGACGGATCTTTTATTCCGTAGCTTTCGAGATACAGCCCATTCGCTTTGTAATGGGGATGTCTGAAATTTATTTTATCATCTCTTGGCACGTGATGTCTTCGTTCCAGCCAATCGGTAGAACGCAACTGACGGTTGATTTATGCCGATGTTATAGCTTATTTTAAAAGTTGGCAGCTGTGCGAGTTTCTTAATGGTTCGCTCAAGATTTGGGTTATGCTCGTATGGCCAGACAAAAGAAGTTGTGTAAAGTTGTTTGCACTCCAAAACTGTCTTCTACATTGTTATTTTATCCAGTTTGTGTTAATTCACCTTAAGTTGAATTTTCTTAGCATTTTCATAATATTACCTCATCGCACATGACTGTTTGACGTCGGATTTGAAACCAGCACTGTGGCTTTACAGTGATAGTAGGTTAGATCGTCGGTAGCAGCCAAGTTACTAGTACTACGATTAGTAAACTAAAAAAGTTCCGAACTTGAACTCTTAGGGCCATAACACAAGGCGTATTTTAAACGCGCAGAAGACGCGCAGATTACTGGCGTATACGCGATTCAAACGAGATTCTATTGCAACTTTGTAACTTTTGTATCATGATTGCAAACGCAACAATCAGCATTTACGGCGGCGAAAACGCGCGTACCTGAAAAGCACGTCGTCTGCGCGTTTAAAATACGCCGTGTGCTATGGCCCTTATAGGACGTTCAGCTGAAAAAGTACAAGATTGGATGTTGTATGATTTGTTGGTAGGGATAGGACGAGGTTCAAAAGACTGACTTCCCATTTACGGTCCTTGTGGGGTTGTTCATATTCAATAGTGTCGGTGTTCACCCACTTATCAAATGACCTTGTGGTTCACTTTCTTGCCTTTTACATACAAAAAGCATAAAATCCAGGAATACATTCCAGTTCCCTTTTAACATGGAGGACTTATCGACGGATCTCTACGTCACGGGCGATTGCATTCAACTCGATCACGGCTCGTGCATGCAATCTATACGTCTGCGCCGGGGACAGCTTGCACAGATATCTAGAGCGTTACAGGGAACACTAGAGCAAATGCTGTGTTAGAAATTACCTCAATTGGAGTCAGATCTTGATAGTCAACTTTTCCTCGTCGATATTCACTTTTGGCATTATTGGTAATTACTTGATTTAAATAGCACTGCCAACCTAACATTCACTTTTTGTTTAACCCTAAGATGGACTGGCAGAGAACCCGAGTTTGGTTTTTTACCAATTTATGGCGTGCAATGGTATAAAAATCCTAACTTTTAATACAATATTCAAAACACAGATGTTAATCCATGATTAAACTATGAAAATGGTTTTTCTAGTCAGTAGGTAAACAATGAATAAATCATGAAAAGCGTCATGAATTACATTTTTATTAAAAAGCCAAACACTTACCAGTGTACGGTAATACAGTACATACGTTCCCTTTTGTTGAATTCAATATTAAATAAATAATTATTAATTAATAAATTATGATCAGGTTACTTTCAAGCACCTCTTTAAACCATAGCCTCCATCATTAGAACAAAGGAAAGATTTTGGAGTTTCGAAAGATGTATTTAGGGAAATGACGACTATAAAGTCTGGTATCAAGGAAAACCGCATTGTCATTCCGAAGGAGCTAGATCAGGGCTATAACAATCGTCGCCTGCAAGACTTTGCGCAAGTCTGTATGCAATTTATCCGTCTGGCGCAGCGGGTGGCGAGTGCAGTTGCACTTGCAGTCGCATGCGTGTGCGGTTAGCGATGGTGAGGCGGTCTTGAGAAACTAGCGGCGGTACAAAAACTTATAATTACGTCGCTAAGTTGCATGATCGTTCATGTGAAAGGAAAAAGGTGACGTCATTCGAAATCCTACTACTATTACAAAGGTGAAAGTTTGTATTTGTGGATGTATGGATGTATGGATGTTTGTTACTCTTTCACGTAATAACTACTGAATGGATTTGAATGAAACTTTACCACAATATAGCTTATACATCAGAATAACACATAGGATATTGGAAATCGAAATCCACGCGGACGGAGTCGCGGGCGACCGCTAGTGACGATCATAAAGTAATTGAAACATCAACCTCATTGCTGAGCTAAGTATAATACTTAGGCACTTAGGCACTAAGATGATGCTAAAGCTGCTCTAAGCATACAGCCCGCTTGATGTTCCACGGTCACTGTCCTCTATGACGCTTGGCACAGCTGATTCAGAAGTTTACTCGTGCGTCGCCAAACCTCTTAAATCATGAACTTCGTTCTGAACTTTTTGCACTAAATGGACGCTGCCCGTAACAAGTTTTAGGCTTCTTAGAACTGCTTTCACAGCTGTGTTATAAAGGCTATCACTATCCCCAGCTTTTTACAATACCCTTTTAGACGTAGGCCTACTTCAAAGGGGTTAGCTCGAAGGAAGTCACCACTCTGGGCAGACCACGAATGTCCCGTAGTCACTTCTTACGAGAGGCACTGACTGTTTAGCTTTGTTTTGTTTTTTTTTTTCATGATTTCTTTCTTTATTCTGTAGAGTGCATCGTGCACCAGCTCGGCAGCCATGTCTAAACGCGAGTTGCAACGCTCATTTGCCCGCCTTGCGGGTGTTTTATCGCAGCAACGTAAATTAGCCTGGCTTGCATGCTCGTACAGACCCGTTGCCGCTCGGAAGAAAGTATTGGTGCTTTGGAGAATTTTTTCCATAGTGAAATTTTGCATTTTATACTCTCACTTTTTATGAATTACTATTAAAAAAAACTAATAAATAATTTCAACTCATACAAGATTTAAATGAACTAGTTATTTTTTATGTGATAGGGAGACAAACGAACAAGCGAGTCACCTGATGATAAGTGATCACCACTGCAGATGGACGTCAACAACCGTACAAGGGTCGCAGATACCTTTCCTGCCTCTAAAACCCCATACCCTCCCCAACTGAGCTCTGGCGACCTTATTTACCAGCAGAAACATAGCACAACAGTTACGAAGTGCTACTTCACTGTGCTCTTCTGTAACGTGGAGGTACTTCCCCAGGCGAGCGGGATATTCGAGTGGAAGTTCCACATAGCTCTAAATCTGTATATTTTTGGAGAAACTGTATTTTGTTATGGTCTTTGCGTGACATCCAATAGCTTAATTTGATAATTAGAGCCATTTGGCACAAAGCCAATCAAACACGAAACGCAAACGGTACACAACCCAACATAAGTTAAATAGAACAGGAAATGAAGATTAACAAAACTACAATGGATGTTAGAGTCAAATAAGAAATGTCACCAGGCAACTTAGCATTGTGTGAAGCGAGCGCGGCTATAAAGAAACGTAACAAATCTGGCACTAGCTACTCAGCCACAGTGTAGGAAAGTTACAATATTGTATTCTCAAGCATTGTATTAATACGCCGCGCTGTAATCAAAACCTCAGCGTTCGTGGATTCGAATCCCGCGGGGAAAACTTTCACTTCATTGTTGGTTTTCCCAGTTTGGTTAGGACATTGCAGACTTGAATCACCGGATTGTCCGATAAGAATGATGATACTGAGCTTCGGAAGGCACGTAAAACCGTTTGTCTCTACGATGATCCAAATGGTCTGGTTTCCCTTGTATGGGTTATGGAAGTCAGACGACGATGGTCGCTCCATTGTAATAACCAGGCTAGTCAATTCAGGATCATAGAAGCAACCGGGAGAGGGTGCTAGGATGATGATGGTGAAGCATTTTAAATACAATACAATACAATATTTATTCTATATAATATACTTACGAATCACAGGAACACTCAACAGAAAGCAATCTTTACCAATACGCAATACCATTATTGCGATATATATAAATGGGCAGTATACCTATGTTAACAGGTAGAAAAAAAAAACAAAAAAAACAAATATATTAGATAAACTAAAAATAACACAAAAATAATTACAATTTGTTTGTGGGAGATATAATAACTGCTTTGACTGATTTGTTTCATTTTTAGGTAAAATTGATATTGCCAGGGCAAACTGTAACAGCGAATTCTTAATTAATACAAAAATAATACTATGAATTTCAGAGGCATTCGCTATCTGTCCCAATTGGACATCGGTATGCCGTCATGTGACCCCTGATTCATTGAGCTGGGTCCTGCCAACCGTGCCAACAAGTAAACCGATTTGCCATTTGCCACCCTGCGATACATTAAACAAATTCATGGCAAACTTTTTTATTTCACAGAGAGTGCCATCGCGCCCCTCAAATTAAGCGCTATAAATTTGCTTCCGAACTGATGTTACCATGGGGGCGACCTTTTCAGGTACCTATGTACCAACATAAATGTTTATTCAGTCGTATTTTATAGGACATACAATTGTTTTTGAAAGATTCTTAACCCATTATTTTTTATTGCGGGAAATACACATAGGTATCTTAAGAAAGCACTCAAACCCACAGGACCCAGCACAGACTTTTGCCTCTGGCAATTCTTATTACAGATGAATGGCAGAAGCAATGAAAAGCTTCTAAGTTTAAACGTCCAGATTAAAAAGTCTAAGTACCTGTTTGTTTCGTTGTTTGGGTAACACCCTTCTGTTGAGTTTCCACATAATATTCGACAATTTAGGACATCTATAAAATAAACGTTATAAAAGACTTCTCACTGGCATATTTCAGATTATGATTCGACGAACCGAACTTCCACGGCTAGCAACACAAACAAGAATCGCCCTTCTCTCTGAACGAATAAGGTATAGCCACCAGAACACTGGATTTGTCAGCACAAACCCTAGGGAAAGTGTTGTCAAGGAACAAAAGGCAAGTCGAGAGATTGTCGCTCCTGCCTCGCTTACGAGGAAATTACAACTAGCTTTTTGTATAAAGATGTAGCACCTTCAAGTTTCTCTTAGACTCCTCGAATTTATTACAAGAGATAAAAATGAGGCATTGCTTCATCCACTATTCTTCGTAAGTTACAATCAGACCGCGAAGTGCTGGAAGGAAATGGCTGAGTTCAGCGGCTGAATCCTAATGTGTGGAGTGGGAACATTTATCTAGACAAATAGGTGCACTTGTGAACTTTTGTGGGATAAATATTTAAAACTTTACCGTGAATCCAAAAGACAGATAAGTTTACAAGGTGTTAAAATAGTACTAATTCTGTAAATAATTCTTATGTGATAAGGAAATAGCACTTAAAACCTTTTTACGATAGTCAGAAAACAGTTATTAAATTGTTGGTAGGTATATACTTTCCTACGTCGTTTAATTTGTTCGCATTCGTATCTTAAATTCAAAAATACTTCGCCATTAGTCGCCGTTAAACATAAAAGCAAAAAATAATGTAAAAGCCTAATCTTTAAAAGTAATAGCTATTAGCGGTAAGAATAAGTAGCTGTCTTATTGGAACCATATTTTACGCAAAGCCCCTAAAAGCAATTGTACACAACAACAACTAATATTTTATTTATGAATTTTGTACCAAAACAGTAAACACCAAAGCTTTCATTTGAGTGACGTGAAACGATTACAAAGATTACCTCCGCACAGCTTGGATTTTGTGAGTGAATGTTTAAAGGAAAATTAACTTTTGCGATATTTTAAGGACTTTCCAATTGCGAGTTTTTTGTTTGCATTGTTTTGTTATTAAGTTAATCTGCTTTTACTTTTTAAAACTCGTTTAGTAAAACTTTACTGCATCAGAGTAATCAGAACCTCTTATTGATTTCGTAAATACATAGGTCATGAAATACCTGACAGGGACTGCAAGTGCTGAGATAAGACATTCCGAGCCTTCAAAGTATTTAATTTACTGCGAGTATAATTTTTCTCAAGATATAAATGATAGGAAGACATTGTACTAGTTTTGTATCTTCATTTAAATAATAACCGAATTTTCCATTAAAATCTTAACTACTATGTTAAAAGGTTGAACATTAGACTCCGATACAAGTCTCTGTATTAAAAGGATCCCATATTTTGCCAAAACAAACATCGAAAAAGCGGACATATCAAAAGGTTTTGCAGCTTATTAAGATGCTATCAAGCGACGTAATACCGAATCGAAATGTCCGTATTTTAGTCGAAGATCAAGCTTAGTTGCCGTCTGGTAATCCGATTTCATTCACCAAATAATGAGCTCAATTAAACATACTCACACTCCACCCTAAAATGCCGTAAGTTCAAATGCCTAACACAACATATTCTAAACTTTAGTTACCGATTCGAAAAGCTCACATTTATCTGCGATAAAATAGCAACCCCTATCGCAGAATGAGAATGTATTGCTAAAATATACAAACGAATGTGGCTCTTGACGCGTAAGATAGTAAGTCGAAGTTAGATTGCCGTAATTAGCTCATGCAGAATTCATTTTAGACCTGAAAAGATATGCCGAACCCCGAGCAGACGAAATATGAGGATTAAATTCCTGTACTGCACTTAACAAGACTAATTTATGCATGGGATGCCTGCAACACGTTTGTGTATTCGCTTAACTAAACTAATTGAGAGGTAATGGTCGAAATTATGCAGCAATGGATTTAGTTTATCTATTGTTTTGTTTTAATTACTATTTGCACTATTAAATTTCACATTTTAAATAGTGGACTTATTCTGTTTTGGACAATATTTGTTGCGACCTCGCTTTCTACATAGCTGAGCGTCTCAGGTAAAAATGTATGAATGGTTTCAACAACAGCCTGTTTGATGTTACCAGTGACGGATTAACCCTTAATCAAATTAAGCAATTGCCTAGGGCACCACGTCTAGGGGGGCACCAGAAGAAGTATAAAAAAAGGCCGTCCATAGGGCATCACGAATCACGTCTCACTCTAAGTCTCACGTCACCATAAACCAAATAAAAAAAAATTGGCCAAGTGCGAGTCGGACTCCCGCACTGAGGGTTCCGTACAAATTCTATTTTTGACGTATTAAAAAAACTACTCATTAGATTTCGTTCGAACCAATTTTCGTTGGTAGTTTTTATGGTAATGTACATTATATATTTATTTCAGTTTTATCATCCTCTTATTTTAGAAGTTAGAGGGGGGGGGACACAATTTTTTCTACTTTGGAAGGGTCTGTCACGCAAAGTATTCATTTTAGAAAAAAGTTATATAAGAAACCTTAACATAATTTTTAAAGACCTATTCATAAATACCCCACACGTATATGTATAATGAAAAAAAATATTTTCAGTTTCAGTTCTGACTATGGGGACCCCCCGCTTTTTTTATTTTTTTTTCTATTTTAGAGTGAAAACCTTGTTGCGGTTCACAGAATACATCTACTCACCAAGTTTCAACAGTATATTACTTATAGTTTCGGAAAAAAGTGGCTGTGACTGACTGGCGGACAGACAGACAGACATGACGAATCTATAAGGGTTCCGTTTTTTTGCCATTTTGGCTACGGAACCCTAAAAACTAGGAATAATTTGAAAAATTGCGCGTTTTTGTGTTACCAAATAAGGGTTATTCCCCCTAGATTTAGGAGCCAAATAAGTGATATATATAGGATTTTTTGAGGGGCCTGAAATTTTAAGAGGTATTTTTAGGGTTTCTTTGTCTATCTATTCAGATGTTGCATCCTGATGGTCAGATATACATTGAATGTAAATGGTGCAATGTCATGTCATGTACAACATTTGATCAACCCAAAAAAATAACTTTATTTAATTTAACAATGTATGATATCAAAAAAACGGAATCTTCAGATGAAAGCTATATACATATTTAATATATTAAATAACTAGCGGCCCGCCCTGGCTTCGCACGGGTAAAAATTTTACTCAATGTACCCTATGTCACTCAGGGATAGCACAGCTTACCAACGGTGAAAGAATTTTTAAAATCGGTTCTGTCGGTCCCGAGCTCCGACCTCACAGTTAAACAAATATAAAAACACACCAACTTTACTTCCTTATATGTGTTTTGATTTGTAATAAAAATATACTTTGAAAAAATTGGCCAAGTGCGAGTCGGACTCACGCACTGAGGATTCCGTACAAATTCTATTTTGAACGTATTAAAAAAAACTACCTACTTGCTAGATTTCGTTCGTTCTTCTTCAGTTCACTTCAGTTTTATCCCTCTTATTTTAGAAGTTAGAGGGGGGGGGACCCGTTTTTCTACTTTGGAAGAATCTCTCACGCAAAGTATTCACTTTAGAAAAAAAATATGATAGAAACCTCAATATCAAATGATATTGAGGTTTCTCATATTTTTTTATCATATTTTAAAGACCTATCCATAGATACTCCACACGTTTATGTTCAATGAAAAAAAAAATTTCCAGTTTCAGATATAATTTTTGTTATTTTTTTTTCTATTTTTGTTATTTTTTTTTTCTATATTCGTGTGAAAACTTTAATGGGGTTCACAGAATACATACATATTGTTTCGGAAAAAAGTGTCTGTGGCAGACTTGCGGACAGACATGACGAATCTATAAGGGTACTGTTTTTAGTCATTTAACTACGGAACGGAACCTTAAAAAGGACAAAGATATAAGTAAGGCTCATAATTACGCATTTCAATAAATAAATAAATTATGCTTCGGTTTCTATTGTTGTCGCACCACTTCTTAGGTACGATCTCATCTCGTTATCTTATTTTAGAAAAAACTAATGTTTTTAGGCGTTGTAGACTGATTCTAGTTGACATACGGATAGGGGGGGCCCACAGGGGTGGATTGCTTAGGGCATCAAGTAGTCTTAATCCGTCACTGGATGTTACTCTGGACTGGAGAGACAAATGAATAAAGCTGGGCTGGGGGTTGTTTGAAAAGGGTATCTGAACGTAGCATAAGTTTATCTGGATTTTTGTTTATAATTTATTCTAATAATGGAAACGGAAGTAGCACTGAATCCATTTTGAGATTTAGAAAGACAAAGATAGGACTTCCCAAAATGTACATAGGTCTACGAGCTTGAGATAGAAACCCTAAAAGGCTATTTGTTTCATTTGCAGACCTTAGTTAGTACCTTCGGTTTTCTATAACTGTTGATAGTAGGATATAACTGGTGCTACTAAGAACGCACGTTGCGAACGCACTCTCCGTCATTCTGCCACATCGTCTACAAATCTATAGCAGTTAAATTAATAAATCAATAATTGCCGTGGACTAACACACCAATTTCCTAGCCCCAAACTAAACATTTGCCCCTAGCAGGATTCGTACCCGTTTTGTAGCTAATGTCTCTGACTACAAGACCAACGGGCCTGTCAAAGTGTTTGGTTACCAGAAGTGTTTCTTCTACCAACACCTTAGCAGAGTGTCACGTCACTCCATCGTCTAAACCGATACGTTACTGTTTGAATAACGTAATAGAGTGCATTTTTCAACGTCACCCTGTCACATTTGCATGGAAGGAATGACGCTCGTGGGCCGTGACGACGGCGCGTGAAATTGCCTTACGATCCGCCTACCTCAGGGCAAATTAGACTATCTGTTTAAAGGAAATGAGATAATCGCCGCGTAGGACGATGCGGTTATTTATTCCTGAGGATTTTTACGACGGTTTTCCAAGAAGGAAGTGGGTGTGACTGAAAAGTTGCGGATTTTTCCCAGTATTTCTTTATCAATCACCTTCTGCCCTTGATCCCAATCTAGCTCGTGATTATGGACAAGATCTACGTTCGAAACAGAAGGTGCCTTTTGACTCGGGTTCGGAATTCATAAAAGACACTCAAAAGTAAAAAATAAAAGTATAATGATGATTTCCCATCCATAGCGACACATTTCTCCATTATTTAAATTAGTGTCCGAAGATTGCGATCTTAATTCGGGGGCGCTACGTTGCGTTCAAAATGTTCGGAATTTTAAATGGTCCCAAGCTCCCATGTGTGTGAAGTTGCCCCCAAACCGAATTTTCACGGAGGTATTTCCAGGTGGTTCGACTTAATTTTACAACGTCAACAGTATTCATCGTAATATTCTTGACGGCTAGTTTAAAAACCCGATGACTGCGCGAGCCGGCCCGGTCAACATCCGCCCACCGGACGTCATTCCGGGCCCGGAACATCGCCAATCTCCTCTCCCTACCTGCTTTTTTACACGTGACTGGGGCCACTCACAGAGTACTTTATCTACATACCTACTTATAGCTCCTATGTACGGATAAGCGTAAATTTTAATAAAGGCAAAATAGTATCTTACTGCAATTAATTGTGGAACTACAAACTAAGTATGAAGTGTAGCTGGCCGTACAAATAAACACAGATTACTAAAATTATGATGTAACTTCGAAAATACAAGGCATTGTAGCCACAAACCTCAGTTGAACAGTTGGGGTGGGGTCTTAAAAGCAGGCAACGCATCTGCGGCTCTTGTGCGGTTGTTGACGTCCATGGCTAGGGGTGATCACTTAGGTACCAGGTGAACCTCTCTACCGTATAACATTAAAAAAAAGGTGGAAGCACAGAAAACACACTTTTAGTCAGGGGCAATTTATTATGGAACTGCAAACCATGCAGTGTGAGAACTAGTGGTACAAATAGGCAAAGATTACTAAAATTTGGTGTTACTTCCTAAATTCATGCAAGTGTAGCTGTAGCCACACTTTAAGCTAGAAACTAGGTAACTAAACCTTTTTTTTTCAATTAGCTATTCATGACTGCATAAGCCACATCACGTAATTCAGCTAAACGGAATATTTCATCGTAAAAACCCACTCGGTCCCAGTGTGCAGTATTTTCTGATTTATCGTCGAGAGATATTTATTAGGCCAATAAAATTTGTCCTCAGTAAGGCTCCCTTCTTCATATTTCACGTTAGCGGGTTTTCTTACCTACAGCCGCGCGTGTAAGCTCAGCATAAATTGTGTTTGATATAAATATTTAAACATCCAAACCAGGCCTTATATGAAAATATGGAAGGTAGTAAGTACTCGTTTGTCACTACGTACCTACCTACATAAACATAGAACATCACTTTCGACGCCTGAAATCTAGCACATAAATAAAAAAAAACAACGAGCAAATCAACGGGCCAACATTTTTGCTCTTACAAACAACGCCCTATGTTCTCTTTCTATGAACATAACTCTTCTCTTTTTTAATTTGTTTCATGCTTCAAAATCGAAAAGGTAGAGTAAAGCGTCTGTAATGAAATGTTTCGCCAATGGAATAATCACGTTTGTACCATGGATTTGCATGAAAAATATAATATTGAAATAAGGATACCCACATAACTGTAAATTGAACTAAACAAATCTTACAATACTATATAAGTTGATTACTTAATTTATTTGAAACCTACACGATTATTGGTGTGTGGACTCCCAAACTCTGATACAAATATATGATAACGCCATCTAGCGGGGTATGCGTACACTAAAGATAAATGAATAGATCAGCATACTTGCAGTGCTCATCAATGTAGGAAATGATTTGATGAAAAAATCACAGATGTCACTTTCTAGCCATTGTTTCATAATCAGAATAAATGTTTTATTAGTTGGAATTTCGTTTACAAAATGCAAAAGTTAATGGACTTAAAAGTGTGATTTGTAATTTTTATTAGATACACCATACAACTGTCATCTTCGAGAGTAGCTACATGCCGCACAGTGTATTGTGAGACAGTATTGTTTTTGTTATCATCATACTACAAAACATTCAAAATCAAACAATATATTTCATATGCTAACATTATAATTTACGACTATAAACTAAATAATATTACAAACATTACATCATTAAATTAGACTTCATCAACAAGTTTGAACCGCTGATGTTGTGGGTCGGGGATCACATTGAAATACTTCTTGAATATGGTCTGCTCCTCTCGCCCGGCATATATCCTCTGGACCCAGGTATGGTCCCAGTTGGGATCAAATTTCTCACATGTCACTACAACTTTGCCTGGCACCATTGCAAACAGGGTGCCATTGCGTCCAAATCCAACCTGTGACAAGTTAAAGAACATGAACATATTTCTTGAAAATTGTATTGACAATATGGATTTCATGTTTCTGCAGTGAGATTACTAATTAAAATGCGAATTTTAGTCTTTAGCAGAACTGGACTTTTGAACTAAAATAATGTAAGTTGTTTTAATAAGTAGTAACCATCAGTGTTTTAGCTGCCTGTCTCTCAATATATATTTATTGGCAGGCAGAGAGGCAGGCAACTGTTGCTAATTATTTTTTGTTTTATAATCAAAGCTTACGTTCAGTCCTGGATGGAATCTAGGGGTCCTTTGAGTAGCTAACATATGACCCTGTTGTACATAATGTCCATCTTGCACTTTCCACCCCCTGCGCTTCGGCTTAACCTTACAACTGATGTTCTTTGTACTGCCACCAGTCTTCTTACTCGCATTACGAACGAATTCTACAATAAAAGATATGAAAAATCAGCAATTATTCTAGGTTTCTAACCTCTAACTGTGGTTTCTAAAAGACGTGTATTTACCTAAGAGAACTGAATTAACTTTCACCGCGGAAAATAAAGAACCGAAATACATTTTAATTAATTAACTCAGCGAAAGATATGAAGGAAAAACAAGTATTCAAAACATCAATTCTACTCGGTAAGTCCCAATCCCAATTAATTTATAGTTTTCTGATTTTCTGGGATTTTATTTCTGAATCTGACATGAATTATTACTGTCAAGCAAGTGTCACTGTCATTTTCAATCAACACACGGTTTATTTTAACGTTATTATTTAATTTCTAGCCATGGCCTCTGCTACTTAAGAAATAAATATTTTGATTCTATTTTCAACTGTCATAAGGTAGGTACACATACTTTAGTATTCGATTACAGGTCGTGTTAACCTTATTTTTTTAGCGCGGGGAATGCGCTACGCTCCCTAACCTAATCCTGGGAGAATGGACAGGCCGTGAGTGGGATTCCCGTGGGTGCTTTAAGGTAACACTGATCCAGGGACGGTGCCCAGGGGTTACCCACTGAGCCCCGCGGTACCTTCCGCTGCACTGGTGGATGGCCACGGGCATCAGCTAGCACTGCGAATTATAAAGGCTTAAGTTTAAAGCCTTTATAATTCGCAATTGACAAAATGAACATTGGCATTTGTAATATTTTGAATAGTATTTTAATACCTTTATCCTTGATTAATTCAATTGATGTGAGTCACTATTAACAGTTAGTATAAACTTCAATGTTAGTTTGGAGAAATACAGTTCTTGCATTAATTTACCTATTCCTTGCAGTATACTAGACACTTTACGCTAGATTAAACGAGATAATAACAACTTGTCACGTTTAATCTGAAGGCCCTAACTGCCTGCCAGCCTTGACACAATGCGTGAGGTGCAGGTGCTTTTCGTTAAGCAAAAGAAACTGGTTTAACACAACATTATTTTGCTACTTCTGACAAGATGATGGGGGTATACTTACGTATAAAATAAAAAGATGGCCCGACTGCTTAAGACACCATTTAGTAAGGGCAACTGCACGTCATAAGTTGGTCGAGTTGTATAAAAATAACTATGTATGATACAGAGTTCGCTATAGTTTTCGTTGAAAGTACTTACTTGGAGGAATACAGGACATTTTTTTCAGAATTATTGTATTAGTATTTCAAAAGTTAAGGGGGGGGGGACGCTCTAATTTTAACTTTGTATTAATATATCTCGAGACTGGGGTGTTTGATCCACATGGTTTCAAGGCAAATTTTATTGTATTTAAAAATACCTTTTTAACGATACCCCACACGATGGGGTAAGTCGAATTTTTTTTTTCGAATTTACTTTTCGCTGTATGGGAGGGGAGTAAAAATAATTATTTTTCGATTATTTTAAAAATCAATTCTTGAATTATCACTATCCATCTCTCCACCAATTTTCGTGGCAATCGGTGCAGAAACGGCGGAGAGCGAGCCAGGACAGACAGACAGACAGACAGACAGACAGACAGACAGACATGACGAAACTATAAGGGTTCCGTTTTTTGCCATTTGGCTACGGAACCCTAAAAACTTACACAGGACGCACGAGAAATATTAGCCGGTTTAAAATTACGTCTTATAAAATAACTTACACTCGCGCACATAATATATAGGTACATACAAGTACCTACCTGCCTACTAAAAAAATACAGGCATATTTGTACTGAAGGTCAGATTCTCCATCTCCGGATGAGCAAGATAAATGTATCTACGTAAAGTCACATTATCCATCTGTTGTATGTAAATTAGCTTTCCGATGGTTGGTTGTGAGTACTTGTGAGTCTGAGTTATCATTAAACATGATTCATCAGTATCCTGACAGATGTGGTCTGCTTGGGGCAGTTCACTGCCGGCTTTACCTTCTTAAGCTCCTTCCTGGTCAGGGTCACCACTCTGGGTAGGTACGTTGGTATTCGTAGTATGGTGAAAAACAATGGGGATCGCTGTTGCCCTTCCCCCTTAAACAATTATACACTCACCGAAAATGTTGTGACCCCCACCGAAAATAATGAGTCAGTAAATTAATAAGCATCGCGATAGTCTAATGGTTTAAATATCGGGCCTTGGTTTCGACATCCTGGGTTTGATTTCCAGATGGGGCAAAATTTGTATGAGCTTTTCGGGACATAGCCCTGGTTTGTGATCACCATACCGCATTTGGCAAGTGGTGAAGCTAAAACCCATCTCTATGACGACAACATGATTCCAGACGATGGAGGGCTTTGCCCTGCAGTAGGACATTAATAGGCTGACACTTAACGTCTTAACTTTTACTTTAGGTAAATTAATAAGGCTCGACTCAAATAATACAACTTCTGACAAAATTCGCTCAGTCCAAGGTCCAAGTCATATCACATGCACGCAACATAATCTTCAAAATACTAATGCAGTCCACCGAGTACTTTGCAATATACAAACATTCAGTCTGTTGTGAACTCACAGACGGACAAGTCGGACCGACCGGTAGCGAATTTTGATGATAAAATGATCGTGTTTGTTTTGATCGCAACTTTGTGCTTCTTGCTGTTACTATCATGGCTGTCTTTGATGATGGATAAGAGCAAAACGGACTTCAAAGGACCAGTTCCTTACCCGCTTATCGGAAATGGACATTTATTAGCCGTTGATCCCGCGGGTATGTACGATTTTTTGGTGTATTATCATGACTGAAATAGAATCTTACATATACGTAAATAGTAATCAATTAAGCATAATGTTTATATAAATTCCAATCAAGTTTCTGTCAGAATTCTTAATCGCTTTTAGTGTTCCTTAGCCAAATGGCAAAAAACGGAACCCTTATCCGAAGCCTAGCCTTTTTTCCGAAACTAAACTACAAGCACTATACTGTTGAAACTTGGTAAGTGGGTGTATTCTGTGAACCGCATTAATATTTTTACATGAAAATAAAGAACAAATAATTTTGCGGTTCCCCATACTACTGAAACATATTTTTTTTCTTAACCCCTTAATATTTTTTGTCTATGGATACGTTTTCAAAAATGGTACCTATTGAGGTTTCGAATACCATTTTTTCCTGTTAACCGCCCCCCCCCCCCCTTTTACTTTTGAATAAGTTCATTACCCTGTAAACTTCCATTGAAAATTGGTTTGAGCGAGATCTAGTTAGTAGTTTTTTTAATATGTAACTTCACAAATAGAATTCGTACGGAACCCTCGGTGCGCGAGTCCGACTCGCACTTGACCGGTTATTTTTTAATGTTACATATTATTTGATAAAAGGGCACGAGTCTTGCAGCCTACGTATGTAACAAAGTGGTAGTGGTTACTATAGCCTATTGACTCTCTTGAATAGCTCTTTCGCCAACCAGATCCAAGCCACGAATTGAAACTTCAGTTAGGCTTTCAGTATAGGTATTTGAAATCTGCCTATAGTGAATAATTCAAAATATTGAATTTCCTGTAGGTATTTACTATCTACGGCACACATTACACTTATTGAATTAATGTATGAAGTTAACACATTGTATTTTGGGATTTAATCGAATCCTGTTCAGATGTTATCTCATCTTTTTGTTTATTTTTAAGTAGATAGGTACTTTCAGTGCTTATAATATAAAGCAAAGTCCAAGGTCACCCGATAGTACTTTGACTAACTGATTAGAAATTGCAAAGTCACCAATAACAAAGAAGATAATGTGCTATCTTTGAAAAAATACTTTGATTTAGGTTTTATTTTTAAATTATATTTTGTACCTACTTACATGAATATACATAAATGATAGTTATGTAACTTATTTAAATTAAACATAGCATATTTGATTTAATACTGGAATAACGTATTTTTAGATTAATAAAAAAGTAATATGTAATGTGTTATTATTTTATTTACAGAACTGCTCCGAGTCTTGAGGCGTTTGGAGGATGAGTTTGATTCAAACGTTTTTGTCCATTTGTTTTCAAAACGATATATCCTTACATCTGATCCGAAAGTGCTGGAGGTGAGTGGATATGTCATCTATTTTAAAACTCATAAACAGTAATATCACACGACTATGTGTTCTGATTCTGTGGATATAATGCAATACAACCATGTAGGTAGGTATACGTTGTTAAAGCCATCAAAAATTCGCCATTGCACCCAGATTGAGCAAGTCTATTTATGTATGGATGTTACTACAATACCAATAGTATATATTTTTTTACCTGCCAGCATTTTGACTTGAATGGTCTGCCAGCCACGAAGAAGTGCCGAAAGAAATAACTAATTAGTTTGCTTTTTTTTAATTCATACGCATTTACAATTATTATATGGTCCAAGTCGTCTGATTCAAAATGTTATCAGGCAACTGGGACAGTGGTCCCAGTTCTTTATGGTCCTCTAAACCTCTAACTTAATTTACCTACGTTACAAAGGTTTATTATCACAGTTTACTTTAATAGACATGCACACAGACAGACACAGGACTACTTCCTGCCTTAATCATATTTCAACAAATTATTAAATTTACAGGCGATATTGACGAACAACGATTTGATAACCAAAGGGACATCATACAAATTCATACAACCTTGGCTGGGCGACGGACTTCTAACATCAACCGGTATGTAAATCTTATACTTATGTATAACAATATTTATCATGATTAGGTACAGTAATACCCCGGACTTACGCGATAGGTGGGACCGAGCGATTACCGCGTAAGTCGAATTCGCGTAAGTCGGGGTCCAACTTTTCATACAAATACATATAAAGTTGGTTTAATCGGGACCAGAGTTTTGAGAAAACAATATTTTAGAAGAAAAAACTATTGATGAAGACAATAAAACAATTTATATTGTTATGAATAAACTACCCTAAACCGAAGTAATTTCATGTCCACGACTTCATATAGGTATTTCTACAATGTTGCCTGACGAGTGAAGTTTTTCTTTTTCTCACGCAAAATTTCCTCGAAGCATTCCAGTAGTTTTTTAATCACCTTTTTGTAGTAGAAACGTATTCTTCAAGGCAATCGGTTTTTTCCAAAAATTAGTTATCCCTCTTCAACTGAAATGAGTCCTTCTGTTAAGTTTGCAATTGTCATTTGATTCACCGATTCAACTGGGTCTAGTGAAACATTTTGTTCAGTGTCTTGCTGATACGTACGCATTTCTTTAATTTTACCCATTTAACCTCGTCAATTGTTAGCTCTTGTTTTTCTGTTTTAGCTCAAATGCGTCTTTTAGATGACAAATTAAAAATATATATTAGAAAAACGCACTGCGCACCTAAAATAATTCCACTTGAGAGGGCAGAGCGAAGCAGCCAATGTGCGCGGCAATGAAAATGGAAAACCGCGTATCTCCGAATTCGCGTAAGTCGGGGTAGCGTAAGTCGGGGTATTACTGTACATGATTGAACGGTTTTCTGATAAAAACCTTGACTTTTGACTTACCTACATTTTGTTCGAAACTGTGATATTTTGACTTACCTATATTTATGTTCGAAAAACAAAACAGGTTTTCTAATAATTTTAGCGGATACAAAAATCTTGACGAGTGGCCGTCAGATAAATTGATGGCGAATTAAACCCAGGCTTTAGATCTACCGAAGGCTAATTTGACAAAAAGTTAATCGGCCACACTACAAAAACTTAAGTAACTACATAGGTGGTACCTGAGGTTCACATGCTTTGACTGTGAATTATATGGGGCTAGCTAACTATCTACTAAAACTGTTTTTACTTACTCGTCGTCATCTTGTTCCTGCCCGGTTGCATCCTCGGCCATTGCCTTGAAGCCCAGGCAGGGTACGTTGCGACTGATGGCGTAGAAGGCTTCAAGCCAGTTACTGTGATTCCTTCACATTATGGAGGATAAGGGAGAGCCGCACGGGTTTTAGTGGGTATGCCCAGACCCCATTTTCTCACTGGGCATAATGGGCACGTGCCCAGGGCCCCGCGATCGTTTGGGTTCCTCAAACCCTGCAAGTGCAATGCCTGAATTGACGCCCCCAGATCTTGCATGATTACCAAACCATGCAGATTCAAAGGCCCATGTGCCCAAGGCCTCTAATAGGTGAAAGACGGCCCTGGGTATGCCAGATGTAAAGCCCCACATAACTCGTCTTATGGAACGCCTATGGAAGCATTCCCCGAGTATGAAACCAAAATACTGCGTAACGACTATAATCCTGGATTGACCAGCCTTGTTATCGGGGCTGCCTACTACAACCATACTGATTCTCTCGCGCGGATTGTACGCCGGCATCTTATGGGAACAAGATGCTGTTCTGAAATAAAAAGTAGCTTTTGTACTTTTGTGATGACAACTTCATAATCGTTTCGACGATTTTTATAGCTACAACATGTAAAAAATCATTTTTGTCCTTATAATTAGGATAGGTAACTGGTTAGATGAATTAATTAACAAGATTTCGGTATGTTTATTTAAGTATGAATTTATCGATTACCTACTATAGACTAGCACGTGTAGAAACTAGAAATCAATCAGATGGAATCAAATGAATTGCGTCGAAACAACGCAAATTGCCGTCGCGTCGAAACGTTTTTTATAGGTACATACATTTGAATACCAACGAACGTCATCAGCAACACATAATACGAGTACGTTCTGTCTAGGGCTGCCATCCGTCCGGGTTTCCCCGGATTTGTCCTAGTTTAGAGGGCGTCCGGGGTGCGTCCGGGCACATAAAATACAGAAGTCCGGGGAAGGTTTCATAAGACCGAGCAAAGAAAAAAAAAACATCCGCCCGTGATACACGAACGATGCTTGCACGCCACGATCAACCGACGATTTTATGAAGGTGAAGCTATGATGTCCAGCTTTCGGACTCTAAAATCCGGGGTTATCTCGCCTCTTGTCCTGTTTTCCAAATTTTAGAGATGGCAACCCTAGTTCTGTCTGATACCTATTCGATTTTATCGATTCAACAAAAATAATTAATGAAAGAACCAACATTTATCAATGACACGAGAAATATATTTTTGAAAAAGACAAATGAAAACCTATGTGTATGTATAAGAATATATATATAAGAAACACAAATGAGAAGCTACTTAGAAATAAGACTATTGGTAGATTTATCAAACCCCACAATTTTGGTCTAACTTTATATTTTGATTTCAAATAATGATCACATGTCATTCTTGGAGGTATTTCGCTACGCTATGTAAAGATTAAACACATAGGTACGCTTTAGAGTCAAAAATGCTATAGTTCTTCTCTTAAAGTCTTAAAGTATATTATAATGTTTCTTCGTTGTGGCATCCATAGCACAAGCTAATGCTTAATTTGGGGCTAGATGGTGTTGTGTGAATAATGTTAGATCTAGATCTAGAGATATTTATTATTTATTTCTTTATTTATTATCATAATTTATATATGAGAAAATCTCTTTATTTTCAGGTCCAAAATGGAAGGCGCATCGCAAATTCCTGACGCCAGCGTTCCACTTCAACATCTTGCAAAACTTCCTGCCAGTGTTCTGCAAGAACGGGAAAGTGATGCGAAATAAACTGCGCGGGCTGGCTGATGGGCACCCGGTGGATATGTTCCCGATCGTGGCTTTGGCTGCTTTGGATAATGTCACAGGTGAGGTACAAGCACAGGTATAAAAGATAAAAGGAGCACAAATGTGTTAAAACACACTAACCCGAAAAAACGCGACAGAAGTTCGGCTAGACTATAGGTAGGTACGCCTGCAATGCATTCTGTACGAATCATACAGAATATGCATATGCAGTACGATATAACGCGGCGTAAATCCAGCCTAGTGCGTCGTCGGTACTTTAAAATAAATTATTGCAGGCGAAGTCACGCTTAACTACGATCGCGTATTTTCGGCCTAGTATGTTTCTACGTTATGTCCTAATAGTCGTGCCGAAATATTGCGATTCTAAAATTGAGGGAAACTTCAGTCGCTCGAATGATCAGCTGTCTGTTTTAGGTTCTCAGGTTGCTGATCAATTGCTCAAACACTTAATAAATGAAATAAGAGCTGTGAAGCGAGTAATTTCCATTATCATATTTTGCTAAAACACGACTGACTTTCAGACTCTGGACTGACGCTTATTAAGTTTATCTAATAGATACCTAAGTAAAATTTGTACATTTCACTCCGATAAAATGTTTTGGTGGTCCGAAAATTAATTTATATCGGTATAATTATATACCTGCCTAGCCGGGTCATTGGGGCACAATCTGACTATAAATACATTGAATCAATGAATACATGATTGATTTATCAAGGTAAAATAAACGCTCATGATTACTAAAATTATAACAAAAAGCATAATGTGTTGATACTTCCGCATGAGTTTTATAAGGAAAATCTTGAGGCAGTTTATTATAATTTATGATTCATTAACGTTCTGGGATAATGATGATCTATTTAGCTACATGCGATTTGAAAATTATAATATACCTACTAACCTACATTTTTTAAGTCCTGCATTTAATTTCTTGGAAAACTTTTTAAAGTATTTCTTTCTTAACATGCCAGTAGTTCTATGATAGTTTTGTGTCCATACTTCTAAACTAGGATTATAAATGATATAATAATGATTGAAATGATAAACTGATTTTAATATACACTCAAGAACTACGGACTTGTTGACCTATCTGTGTAAGCGAAACGAATGTATAATCAATTTGATTTGACGTAAAATAAAATACGAGCAACTATAACTTGATTACAAAATTATATTACTGACCTCGCTGATGCGCCAGTCGCCTTATTAGCGAATAGACCCTCTAGATTTGCGTCTAGATATCAGCATTTGATTTATTGCATAGATTAAACAAAGTCACTAATGTAGGTCGTAGATTTTTTAATACTATAGTCCATTTCAGCCTAGATGGTCTCTGTGACAGAAAACTTATACGAAATTAAACTTTATTTCAAGGCAATAAGCTCCACAAGCGGCCTATATGATTTTCCATAGGGTTCTTAATGCTTTAGAATAGTGTCGAATTTTCTTTGAACCGTCAACTGTCACCGGGATCATCTTAGGTGAAATGGACAATAGTTACCAGATAGGATAACAGTGGGGAATGTAACGAAATGCCAATGCAAAAGATACTTACAAATTCATGTACAGTATTATCTTTCGTATCTCTACCTTACCTCACTAGGTTTAAGGACCATCCAGATTCTAGCTAGAGCAAGGACTTCGCGGTTATCCTACAAATTAAACCAATGTTGACTTTATTTCCTTTGGTTTCGCGATTGTTGCAAAAAAAGTAATTTGTCTTGTTGATTGTAACACTATAAGGACAATGATAACTGTCGAGTCATGTAATTCTTGCCGTATTTACGTGTGTAAGTAAATAAGTATTTAATGGATGGTTGAAATACCTATGTAATTGTGATATCGACCGTACCAAAAGGTAACCGCTTAACTATGGCACAGTAATGTGACTATACCTAGTCCTTTCAGCTAAGGTGATCCCTGTGACAGATGAAATTCTTATACGAAAGTAAACTTTATTCGAAGGCAATAAGTTCCACTAACTGTTTTATGAATTTGCTTAGGGTCTTATTACTTTAGAATAGTGTCGATTTTCCTTTAAAGGCAACTTGTTACCGGGATAATCCTAGCCATTCCTAGCAGAAATGGACAATAGTAAATATTTCAGTATCATCATGAGTATAGCATGTAAATGATTATATACAGCACACAATTGTCTATAATAGACTGATATTTATTGTACATTCGGCACACGTCAAAATTGCCTCAATTTAATACTCAAAACAAATTACAACAAGTACCTACCTATAATAAAATTACCAAGTTCCTTGTGTCTTTGGCGTGTCAAAACGTTTTCGGAATAAAATTATATTACCTATCTCATATTTTTTTGTTTTTTCTTAAGTGTACATGTTGACCTACTCAAAACTGGTTCTTGTGCCTAGTTAGCTCTCAGATTAATTTATTCATTAATCTAGAGTAAGCTAGTTACTTCGTCAGGGTTTCGTCAGTCTTTTGTCAAAAACCAATAATTGGACTTTTATCAACACAAAATCCAAGAAAAACATTCCTTGTTGTTTTCTGTTGCGTCATAGATACGCTCAAGAAATATTGTGTTGAACCACATACCAAGAAATATTGTGTTGAAGTGCTGGATATAAAAATCAGGGGCCCTTCTGGATCTACAAAAAGATACGGGCTATTGACATGTTGTAATTTTCTTCCACAGAATCCATCATGGGAGTCTCGTTCAATGCACAGGGCGATCGAGAATCAGCGTTTGTTAGTGCTGTGGAAACGTAAGCATAGTATATACCTACCTACCTATTATATACCTACCTACCTATTATATACCTACCTACCTATTAAATCCCTAAGTCCCTACTAATATTATAAATTCTAAAGTAACTCTGTCTATTGTAGAGAGCCTAAACCTTTCTACTGATTTTGATGAAATTTGGCACTGACAAATCCCAAATTAGACCCTGAGAAAGAACATAGGCAACCTTCTATTGCAAAAATCCAAGCGGACGAAGTAGCGGACGGCCGCTAGTACTTTTTTTAAAATAATAAATCTTTGTTTTTTAATTTTCCTATTTGTTCCTTATCCATTTCGTTACGTGCCTTTCGCATTTTCATCACTTCAAAAGGTTTAATCCTATTTCAATCCTTTCCAGCATGTGCGTAATAGCATCAATGAGGATGAGGAACCCCTTCGTGGCTCCGGACTGGGTGTTCAACCTGCTCCCTTACAAAGGAGCCCAGGAGAAAGCCCTGAAGGTGCTCCATGGGGAGACGAAGAAGGTTATCAGAGCTCGTCGCGAAGAATTGGAGAAATCGAAGATATTCGACTTGGGCCCCTCTGCGGAGATCGGTGAGGTCCTTTTTCTTTCATCACCAAGTGATAGGTAGTAACTTAGTATGCACAGCTCGTTGAATTGAAATGACGACCGATGTAGAGCCTTATCAAGTACTAGCCACATAAAAACCAAACCTGAACTTAAAAGAACATTTTAAAAACGGAATTGGCCAGATTGGTCCAGGCTTTGTTGAGTTTTTATTTCTATGAAGATTATGTAGGTATTTTTTACTTCCCCAGATCGTTTTATCCTATACAATATTCCTGTGAAACCAAATTTCAAAAAAATCTGTTCTGGTTCAGCGTGATTGATGGACAAACATCCAAACAAACAAACTTTCACATTTATCTATAAGTAATATTAATATGAGTAGCTATGATTAGTATGATATAAAAATAATATATTAGGTAGGTACTACATAGAATATTGTTAACTTTGATGATTCATACGAGCTTTAATATCTACATGATGAAATATAATTTTTATTTAGTATGGCTTCAATTTGATGTAATAATTGTGTTGGTAAAACTGGATAAAACTGATACAATCCTGATAATTAGATAGTAAAATTATATTATGATAACGATGACAAAAAATCTTTGATTAATAAGTGGTTAGATAACGATCTCATTACCGATTTATTTTAAGGTATCAAGAATAAACACGCGTTTTTGGATTTACTTCTGCTAGCCGAAGTGGATGGGCAGAAAATAAGCGAAGAAAGCATCAGAGAAGAAGTGGACACGTTTATGTTCGAGGTAAATGTCTATTTTTATCATTCCATAGGGAAAATTGACACGACAGACTACGATACAGACAGATACTATAGGGTTCCCAACCTCATTCTTTACGATATTATAGTGCACAAGTGAGTGCGGAAGCACAGGTGCACTCCCTCACTATGATGGTTCGGTGGGACGGCGCGGCAATCTGACACGACCGTAGATAGATCAGGCGCAGGACCAGAAGCACGGAGAAGCTCGAGATGATAAAAAATATTAACACACACTGAATTTATAACAAAGTGTTTTTTCAATAAACATTTGATTTGAACTGAAAGTTATGGAGGATTCTTATTTAAGGCAAGAGGTTTTGTTCTGCCATAATTTTTAATGGATTGGAACCAGCTTACGCGAGTCCGACTCGCACTTGCCTGCGTTAGGTAGGTACAAAAAAAGGTACAACTATTTGTGCAAAGGAAGTCAATCTTATTTCCAAATAAATTACTATGACCTAATAACTATATTATGTTGACCAAACTTGCTATATTTTGCTTTAGTGTAAATTAACACTAAAACATTTTTTTTTTATACCCAGGGTCACGACACAACAACTTCAGGCATTGCCTACTGCCTGTACGCCCTGTCCCACCGAGATGAAATTCAGGACAAGATCTTGGCTGAACAGAAGACGATTTTAGGTGGCGACCTTGAAAGAGATCCAACTTACACGTAAGGCTTTAATTATTTAAAGAATCATTTTTAGGTCCCCAATGGCTGATGTTTGTACCCTGCCTGAATTTACCCCATTGCACAATTTTATTATGATGAGCATTAATAAAAACATAGGTAACCTGAAGTCATTTTGAAAGTATCAGCCTATTAATGTCCCACTGCTGGGCAAAGGCCTCCATCATTTGAAATCATGTTCCCGTTACCAAGATGTGTTTTGTTTTGCCTTCATCAAGACGCTTGCCAAATGCGGTTTGGGGATCACAAACCCAGAATGTGTTCAACAAAATCGACACTAATTTTGTCTGACCCAGAAATCGTACCCAGGACCTCGGAACCCGAGGCGTTAGCGTTACCTTTATCCTTACTTATTTATTTATGCATTAAGTATTATTGATTAGCTTTCATTGGTATGTACCTACCCAAAACAAATTTATTTAAAAAAAGTTATCTACAGGCAAGCCTTTCAAGAATAGCACTGTTTATTCATTATTTTCGTTTTCCAGTGAGCTGCAACAAATGAAATACCTCGAACTAGTCATAAAAGAATCTCTAAGACTGTACCCATCAGTGCCTGTGATTCAAAGGTTAATTAAACATGATACGGGTGAGTGACAAATATTTTATTCTGTCTGTAAGCCTAGATATTTTTATTTACAAAGTTGACTGTAAGATAATTCCATCAGGCATTAAGTTTTCCTTTTGTACAATTTTAATGTCGTGCAATAACGTTAACATAAATAAATAATAAATTTATCAGGCTATTTATTTCAATTTTTTTTTACAAAAACCTCAATAATCGAGTAAACTTTTGTCATTTACGTTCCCTCATTACATACACATTTTGTATAATAGTTTGTCTTAACAAAACATACATGGATTAATATGAATCCTTGCTCTATTGCTTTTAACCGAAATAAAAAAAGGAGTGTTCTCAATAAAAAAAAATGTTTATTTTTTAAAATCAACAAGTATAGGGGTCTAATATAAATATAGGTGTCTATATTTTTTATGTTTATTCGCCGATTACTTCGCCATTTATGAACCGATTTTTTATTTTTTTCTCAGTTGTTGCCGGTCTGCGCATACAGAAGGACACATCGGTGGTGTTGGACTTTTACAACATGCAGCGAAACCCTGAGGTATACGAGGATCCGCTGGAGTTCAAGCCGGAGCGGTTCGAGTCTGGCCGGAACCCGTTCCACTGGCTGCCGTTCAGCGCGGGAGCTAGGAACTGTATAGGTTCGTATGAGATTATAATTCGTCGTCTTAGTATAAGCAGAATTAGGATAAATAGCGACTGAATTTCGGCGTGACTACACCCGTAATGAATTTTAAATGAAGACACACCAAGCCGAAACTACGACGCGTAATATCGTTTAGGTAGGTGGGTGCCTATAAAATGCATTGCCGCCGAACTTCGAACGCGTACCTATGTATTGTGTGTGTGCCTGGTGTGTAAGTACTTCTATTTTCTACACTTAGAACGAGGAGTCATCAAGTAGGGGAAAAAGTATATTGAGTTTTAAGAGCCTTCTAGCAAAACAAAATTAAATCACCCATTACCCACTTGGTTATGGCATTAATATGAGACGATAGAAATAACTAGGTACCCCAGTTGTGCAATGGACTCCCGCCTAGTTTATTTGTATTTAAAATTCTACCTTTAATAAAATTAAAATAAAATTAATCCCGATGAAACTTTTGTTTCAGGTCAAAAATTCGCAATGATGGAGCTGAAAGTAACGGTAGCTATGGTGGTGAAGAACTTCCACATAATGCCTGCAGATGAAGAACCTGAGCCTGCTGCCAACCTTGTTTTACGATCAATGAATGGCATAAAAATCAGACTGACTCCTAGAAAATAAATTTCACGTTGTACGAGTAATACACAAGTTATTTTAACCAAATATCACCTGGCATCATTATTTCTAATAAAACCTACCTACTTCGTATCCTTTGAAGCTATCTTCAGTAATAATTATTATTAAACTCTTTCTTTTCTCTTTCTCTTTCAAACTTCTATTCTTAACTGGCCTCTTCAGTTAGTATTTGGCCACTTGGAACATTATGTCAAGTAATAATTTTATTTTTTAAATCAAATGAGCCATTGTTTGGTCTTTTTATCCTTAAAAAAAGATAGAAAAATATGCCGTGTAAATAGTGCTTGCGTCTAATGCCATAATAAATTAAAAAGTAAGCTGTCAGTTTGACATTTCCATGTTGACATTGACATAGAAATTTAATATTTTGGTTTGCAAAACTGGTATTATTGAAATAACAACGAACAGTGTTTTCTAATAAAGCTTGCTATAATTGTAATCTGTTCAATGACTAAACAATGAATATCTTAAAGTAAATATCGCTGGATCTTAGATAAAGTGCATAGTTTCTATACATTAAACTAACCAAATTATTACACGATGTCGGCTGAAATATTAAACTTAGCTCGGCGCAAGCTAAACGAAGCTCTCGGTGAAAAGTCCACTAAATACTTCGGTCACATGAAGCAGTGGTTTCGCATGAAACTCACGAAAGAAGAGTTCGACATGGAAGCAAGGGCTCTTTTGAGCCCAGACCAAGTACATTACCATAATGAATTTCTGCTTGCATTGTTGAATAAAGTGGAAGGTTTGGCGGAGACGTCGATAACGATAGCGCAGGAGAAGGCGAGCTCGCACAACAGGAACAGCAGGCGGCACAAGCGAGCGACGAGGACGTCGGAGAAGTCAAATTTCGAAGCAGTGGATTTGTTGGAATATTTGCCACCGAATTCGCCGCCTGGTGCTGGCAGTGACGGTGTGAAATATGCTACTCAGGTAAGATATTATTGCTGGGAGTCCTAATAAAAACATAAAAAGTTGGTCAGCAAAGTGCTGCCCGAACTTGAAAACAGTTGTTATGGTGGTTAAAATACTAATTGTAAGCTATGCTAACACTTTATCCAAAGCATATATCCATTTAGGCTGGACTGAAGAAAAGTTTGAGCTTTGTTTCTTATTCTCCGTGAGGCAATGGAGGCCCAGACCCGTAAAAGTTAAGGAGATAAAAAATTATTTAATCTACTTTTAGCTTTTATGTTGAAGATTTATGTTAATAGCATTGACAGATCAAGGCAATGAAATTATAGCTATTGGTAGTCAACAATGAAAATGCATTATGTAAATCTTATTATATTTATGTTAATAACATAAAGGTAAATATTTTTCAGGAAATATTCTTACCTGACCATGCCCTTGTGGTGGGCCGCTTCATGCTGGCTGCTTGGGAACTAGGCCTCGAAGGTGCCGATGATGATGCAGCAGACATAATTGTTGTAGCGGTGCAGAATTTCCTCAAAAATGTCATCAGTGCCATCATAACTCAACGGAAAGGTTATAAAATGCGGAATAAGCATTTTATGTATGATGTGGGAGGTGATATGCCTAATATGTGGTTACGTAACACATCCAAGCTGTACGATCCACAGTTTGAAGGAAGGGTGAATGTAGACGATGGACCTGATGGATTGGCTCCGAGATGTCCACCAACTATTGATGAAGTGGAACAGTCTGGTGCATTTGAAATTGCATGCAGGTAAGGACCAATCTTAATTTTTTTTTACTCAAGATATTGTTTAAGCCACTCTTAGAAGCTTTAATAAATAAATAAATAATTCTGCTGTCATTATAATTAATGCATAACATAAAATATTTTTTTCATTTAAAAATATACCTACTTCAGATATTTACTTATGAATGACATTTACCAAATTAATCATTTGTTGCATTATGCCAAAGATTTAACTTTTGCTTATTTAAACTATGATAAAATATGTGTCAATTAATATGTACATTCCATATGTTTACAGCCTGCCAAACACAGAGCCAAATGATGACAAACTGACAATAGACGAGTTCTACAACACATTACTAACGCACAGGAATATCATAGCGTGTCATTCAGTCTACGCTGTCAACATGGAGAGGCTTGCAGTGATGTTGAACCATCCTAGTTATTAGTGTCACAAAGTCTACAGATTACTAAAATAGTCTTAAAGGTCAGCCAAAATTGTGTGACTGGATAATGAGGGATACTCATAGATAATTGGTATGTACTGGTTTCATTTATACTTGTACGTTTTCGTAAAAGTTTCTATCAAACTAACATTGTTTGAATCTGGTAATGATGTCTTAATTTCCACTGTGTTTTGGTAAGTTCTTGTAAATGTACTTAAGTATTTAATTTAAGATTATGAAATAGTAAATAATGATAAGAAATAAAACCAATAATAAAACGTTTATGTTACATTTTATTAATAATAAATATTTATATACAAAAATTAAACATTTGAATAATAACAATGGTATACTTACATTGACTAAAATAAATCATATCAGTCACTTATAATAAAGACTTTAATATTATTGAGCAAAATGTGGCCAATCATGATAATTATGTGAAATTGTATCCTGAGTAATTATACATCATACATTGCTGCATAACTTATTTCTAGAATGTTAAACAATTAATGTAGTTCAACAAAAGCCCATGCGATTATATTAGTAGGAAAAATATTTAGACATGTCATGTCTTATTTACAAAAGTGTACCTTACAATTTCTTACTCATGCAAAAGAACAAAATAATAAACCTTTTGATGCAACTTTATCGAATCGGTATACTGTGTATTAAAATACAGGGCTACTTTTGGTTTGCATAAAACTATTATTGTTTTGCATCATCATACTCGTTCTTATTTTTTTGGTCATAAATTAGTCAGGAAAAGTAATATGTAGTATATAGATAAGCTAGAAAGAAGGAAGGAAGAAATTATATATTGTAGTTTGATATAGAAAATGAACAATATGGTATGTGGGATTTGTACAAGTGTATGATATTATGTTAATCGGTGGAACCAAGAGCCCTTAACGTAATTAGGTTGTGTCAGACCAAAATTAGCCCTGTATAATTATCTAAATGTTATTGATCTCAATTTTTCGTGTAAAATCACAGAACTCTCTGATTCACACTAAAGTAATTACGAAAACCTTGCTATCAAGGTACACACATGTAGGTATTTTCACTTATCTAATTTGAGTATCTAACTAAAGTTAAGTCCGTCCATACTAGCTTGTTTGGAAAACCAGTTTATAAATAGCGTAAGTATGTAAAGTTATAATATAAACCATTTGCCAAGTAAGCTATTACGGAGTATTCAGGGATGTTGAAAAAAGACCTGGTGGTGGATCTGGACCTGGTCGCGAATTATATCTCCATCTCGCACGTTTTTGTGTAATCAGGATGGAAATATATATAAGTCGCGACGAAAGCGATATTTTCGGTCGTGCGAATAGGCATCTTGGCTAGCCCACCTGAAAGTACCTATAGTTCACGTCACGTAATAAAAAGTGTTCGACTCATGAACCAATGGCGGACGTGCAAGATACCGCTCGTAGACTGCTCGTCACCCCCGCACCTCGCCTTTGCAGTGCACATTTTTATGACAACTCTGTATATTTTTTGTTGGATAGTCCATTTGTCGCGGAAGGCTTTATTGTGCTACATATAAAACACTGCCTATGAGTGCGAAAGCCAAAATCTACGCGGACGAAGTCGCCATTAGTTCTATTATATCTAGTAAATAGATAGCTCTATTAATCGCCTATCGTTTTACGTGACTCGAACCGTTACTTTTTACATAACTTGATGTATAGTTGAAGATGGCGTTCCCTGTGTCGAAGGCGACTGTATCACCACGCTCGGCACATGCCGGGCCATTTGCGGCGACGCTCTCGGAGTGACTCGGGGCGTAGTCCTAGGGCTCCGGGGGAGGGGGCCGAGCTCCTGTATTTCGATGATCTCGGGCTCCTCCGGCGGCCCGGTGCCGAGGAAGCGCCGCTTCTTCCACACGACGATGCCGAGTACAGCCAGGAAGGCAGCGATGCCGATCGCGCCGAAGGTGATTCCCGTGGCAGATGCTGTCGACATTGTATACAGTCCTAAACGGAAAATCAGGGTGTTTTATTCACTTTAAAGTTTAAAAGTACGAAGGTACATATATTAATTACTTGGCCTATTTTGTTCCGGCGATTTTAGGTTTCAAATCAATAACTCCGCCTCGATGGCCTATGGGTTTAAGTATAAGTATTCGAGTCGCAATTCTTCTTGAGGCCCTGGGTTCGATTCTCGGGTCGGATAAATTTGTGCCTGTTTTTTTGGACACAGCCGGGGTTTTCGATCACCAGTCCGCATTTGGCAATAGTGATTTTGAAATAATGGAGACCTTTGCCCTGCTGGGGGACTTTAACACATTCATTGCCATTGACACGCCTGGCGTGTTCAGGCAAATCTATATCTCTACGCCAAGAACACGCCAGGCGTGTTTTGGTGTTTTCGGTTATAATTCTTAAACTAGGCCTGATTTTCATTTCAAACTAATAGTGTATCATTTTTAAGGGATATACTATGGCATTTTGAAGTGGTTACTTTAAAAAACTAGTTAGATGTTTTTATGAAAAAAAGGTATTATGTAGTGCCGAGAACACGCTAGGCGTGTTCAATTGCTGAAGCTATCCTTAGGTTCCCAAACTTTTTTATTCGATTGAACACTTTACTAATTTCAAAGTGAAAACTTGCGTGAGTGATTTTTATGTCACTTAAAAAAGAATCATTTGAAATTATTCAAAAGGTTTGTTCCCAAGTCATAATCTTGAAAAAACTGTTGGTTTTCGTTCGTTTGTTTTCTGATAATACATATTATGAATTTGAATAAAACACACTTTTTCGGTTTAAATGATACGAAAAAGTGTGTTTTATTTTAATGAACAGATCAATCAATCAAATCAGTCAAATATTTTATTTACTCATCACAGATACGAAAATGCAAGAGACATGAATTTTAATGTTGAATGCTTATTAGCTCAACTAAGTGTAGGTAAATGCTATTTTGTGCCAGCGTAGCGTACCATATAGGTAATTTTTTGGACAAAAATGTGGTGGATGACTTTATGACGACATTTTCTAATCTAATGAGTACCTACTTACATTTCTGTTTTCAACTATTACAACAAAGGTACTTATATCTTCTATATTAATAAACATGAATACCCCTTCGATTTCGGAGCAAAAATCTACTTTTATTTAACAGTGCGTTGCATTGCAACCATCAACAAATACCTAAGCCTAAAACACAATTATATGTTTGTTGGTGATTAGTACGATATTATTCATGCATTTAAGTAAGTAGTAATTAGAAAAATAATTAATAAGAACAAATTTCTTAATCCATGTTTCCAAGATTCCTAGAGATAATATTTACTACTAGGTACTTTATAAACTTTGTTCGCCTAGTTTTGGCTGCCCATGGCTATTTCGTTTCTCTAATTGGGATAAAATATACTTAATCTGTCAATGTACCTATTGAACACTATTTTGTTTGTTTTATGTACATTTTATTTTAAGGTTCCTATACTTATATCTGCTTATGAGCCATTGTTGCTTGATTAAAAATAAATAAAATGGAATAAAAATCTATCAATCTTTAAAAATCTTTATTTGAGATAATGTAGGTAAAAATAAACTAACTATTTTAACTTTTTTGAACATAATAATGCATCGTGGTATTATTGCACGCCTTTTGATTGGAGGGACTTGGTTGAGTTCCCTACCTACAAACATTCCAAAATGATAGTTGGCGTCTTTGATATTTTCATATTCATTATTTGCAAAATTTATAGTTTGAACACCAACACTTTCATTAGCATCGTTTAAAGTTTGGGTAGCAATATCTTGTTTCGCTGAACCGGCAAACACTTCTTCGTCTTCTGTATACTTCGGCCTGTTTCCTAGGGCTAGATAGTCTTCAATACTTTGGCTATCTTGCTCAAAATAGGTGCAATCAGAATCTGCTTCATAGTGTTGATCTTTAGCTAAAAATAAATGCAAATTAGATCATACGAAACTAAACAAGTAACTTGCATCTAGATGGAACATAACTAACATCTCTCTTTACCTTTTGTAGTGGTATCATTTTCCGAGCATACTTGAGATTGCGTTGCGATTGCGATTTCGGAATCAAATAATATTGAAGATTTCTTATTGCCTGAAAAAATGATTAGTAAAATAAACAAGTTTATCAGATCAGTCATCATCATCAGGGTCTCTAGTTATAAATCTAGATAGTAATAGATTTCGGAATCAAATAATATTGAAGATTTCTTATTGCTTAAAAAAATGATTAGTAAAATAAACAAGTTTATCAGATCAGTCATCATCATCAGGGTCTCTAGTAAAAAATCTCATCCGGGCGCGAGGCGCGAACACGTGCAATGCAGATACCTACTGTATTTCGATGGCCCCAACGAATAAACGTGCAATCGAAAAACAACAACTTATCAGGAAAAATAAAAACTTTGGAATCAAATAACTTTAATTACATAATGAATAGACACATATAATGTATTATCAAATTAAAGGTAAAAAAAATATCTATCAGCTCATATATTTATTGTAAAAAAATATTATCGGTTTACGACATAAGTATTTAAGAAAAAACGTATTAAATTATTATTCTAGTAAATAATATCTGACTTGTTAACAGTATTGCATCATTGTACGTTTATTCGTGTCATAAATGAAGCTTAAACAAGTATATTGAAATGTTGCATGGTTATTCCACGTATATTTTTAATGAGTAAAGGATAAAAGAATAGCTGTATTTATTATATTCAAAGTTTTGCCGTCTACAATAAGGCATTGCTGAAATAAGTCGCTTGCATTTTTACACGAATAATCGTGCAAGAGTTATTACCCAAAGGAAAGGATAGACACGAGGGCGGCAGATTGATTAAACACGTTTATTCTGGTGAACTCAAATAAACAAATAATCTGCAATAGGCGCATGTTTTATTATTCATGTGATATGTAAATAATTTTTTTCCGTACAATAAACGAATATTGTGCTATAAAAGCCTTATTTTAAATCTAAAATATACAAAAAAAATATATATCGCTCATTTGCAACAAGAACGTGACAAATCAGAAAAAATGAACGTTTAAAAAACGACTTTAAAGTTTAAACCTCAAAGTCGTTTTTTAAATGTAGATTTTTTCTAACTTGTCACATTCTTGTCGCAAATGAGCGATATAGGTGTATATTAGGCCATGCAAACGAAAAATACGAAAAAAAATTTTTTGGGTAAGAGCTCTTGCACGTTTATTCATTGGGGCCATCGATTTGTCTGGTGCACCTCTTGAGATGTCTTGAGCGGCACATTTGCCAGATCTAAAGGTGCGTTCCTAAGCTGAAGAGTAGGTAAATATCTAACAGATACATAAAAACGACCGACTATGACTCGGGAACAAATAATGCTTGTGCTCATTACACAAAAATATGCCCCTACCGGGATTCGAACCCTGGACCACCGGCAGAAGATTGGGGAACATATTACGGCACACAAGACATGGGCTAACACGAGCGTCTAGCTAGACTATTCTATAATCTCCAACCTGTCACATCACAGATAAACTTTTCGATATCAAACTTAATAAGGTCTTAATATATTACCTACAGCATCACCAGGGTGAATACATTAGTCGTAGTGAGTTGTGATGTTGATGGTAAAAATGGTTTAGATTGATTAAGTATATTAAGTACTTGATTCTTACTTTCTATATTTGAACGCTTTAAAGGTGGGGAGCAGTCTGCCTTATTCTCGATATCTTCAGTTTCCGGTACAAATTTAGCTTTTCCTGAAAAAATCATAAGATAAGAAGTCAATTTATTTCATTTAAAACGTCAAACTTTAGTTACGTACCAACTAACCAACATAACGATATTACGAGATAAATAACGTAAGTAAATAAACTTTCTGCAGTTCGAAGTTTTTATTGGATTAATAATTTTAATGAATTCACTCGTTTATGACTATAAAATATGTTTACAAACGATTCTCACTCAATATTTGTAATAATAAAACAAATCTACTTGCACAATTAAGAATCCCGATGTTACGGTACAAAAAAACGGCAGACTTTTATCAATTGATGAAGTTTGAGAACCACATATTACATTATAATACATTTACTTACCATAAAATCTATTTCTCGCCATATTTCCGAGTAACAAAACTCACGACACTATTCAAGCACCTTTATTCTCGCGAAGCACAAGAAATACTAACCGGCAAACAGAGATAAAACCGAAAAATAGCCGTTTAAAGATTTTGCCGTCAATCAGTGCCATGAACACGCCCGGTGTGTTCACTGTTTTTCCTAGTAGCAATGCCGTGAACACGCCTAGCGTGTCCGCAGTTTTAAACGGCGGCATCTCGATGAACTTCAAGAAAATCTTGGTGGCAGTGAATGTGTTAATAGGCTGGCTGATACTTTACTTTTATTTACTCTCCCTTAGCACTCTTCTCTGGCTCACCAGATGAAAGTGTTGGTGCTGTTGTACCTACATACCATCAACCTGCAAGATGATTACATCGATATGCTCCTCCCCATCGTCTAGGCCGACGCCGCAGGTCTAAGCTTTTGATGAGTCAGTGTAAAAATCTGCAGTTGTAGCGCTTATGCCCCAGACATAAGGGTGGTAGTACCTACAACTTACAAAGTCCATAGTGTTTCGTCTGTAGGTACTCTGTCGTGCTGTCGTACATACCATCGACCTGCAAGCTGATGATATCGATATGCTCCTTCCCGTCGTCGAGGCCGGCGCCGCAGGTCCTTGTTGAGTGAGTAGAACAATGCAGTTGTAGCCCTTATGCCCCTGACATAAGGGTGGTGCTACAAGTCCATAGTGTTTCGTCTGTATTCTGTCTCGAGCTGTCGTACATACCATCGACCTGCAAGCTGATGATGTCGATATGCTCCTTCCCGTCGGCGAGTCTTGTTGAGTAGCAGAATCTGCAGTTGTACCGCTTAAGCCCCTGACATATAGGTGGCGGTGCAAAGCCCGCAGTGTTTCGTCTGTAGTGCTGTCGTACATACCATCGACCTGCAAGCTGATGATGTCGATATGCTCCTTCCCGTCGTCGAGGCCGGCGCCGCAGGTCCACAGCCCCACGTCCTCGTACTTCACCTTGCGGATGGTCATCACGCAATCCCCACGGTCCAAGCTCTTGTTGAGGGGGTAGTAGAATCTTCCCAGGATGGGCCTGGAAACGTTTTTTAACCGACGTCAAAAATGAGTGTTCTCAATTCGAACAAATTTTTAATATGTTTTAGAGGCAAACAAACAAGAGGGTCGCCTGATAAGTGATCACCGCTGTCCATTGACATCAACAACCGTACAAGGGTCCGAGATGAATTACTTTGCCAATGAAAGCCTCCCTTATCTATTGATATATACTATTGTAAATAAGAAGCTATAACCCAAAATTTAAAATTCCCTGCACAGATCTGCCTTTTGCGTTTTAAATGTTATGTTTAGACTAGCGGCCGCCCGCGACTTCGACGGCGAGGATTTCAGTTCCCTTTTTCGAAAAAAAAAGGTAGCCTACGTTCTTTCTCAGGGTTTTAGATTGTCGCCAAATTTATCAAAATCGGTTAAGAGGTTTAAGCGGGAAAGCGTAACAGACAGACAGAGCTACTTTCGTATTTATGAAGGGATAAAGATGATATGTAGCAAACACCAGAACTTACGATTCAGCAGTAATAGCAGGACTGATACTGAAGGGGGTTCCCATAGGCGGTTCGAATCGGCAGTACTGGAGCGGCGTCATTCTCTTAGTAGTAGCACATTCTAACGCCACCGACTTCCCATGCACAGCAGTCAGGTTTGGCCTGATCGCCGCCAGGTGGCTCACTACCCTCAATAGTATGGTCTGCTGTAGTTCCACACCAGTTGACTCTTTGCCTATGTGACATTTCCATTCGCCGCTGTCATTGGTGGAAACTTTCCTCTTGAGAGCGCATTGGCCGTCTTTGAGGCCTTGGCCGGTGAATCTGGAAATAAATGTTTGTTTATTTTGTATCTGTTCCCTAGCAGAAGCTGTCAGCTTAAGTTTGCCCGAAGAATTTATTAAATAGAAGGTATCCCTAATCGCGTCGCCGAGGATCGGGCTGAGTGGAGAGCCCTAGGAGAGCCTTTGTCCAGCAGTGGACTTCGATAAGCTGTTGATGATATCCCTAATCGTTATACCGTTTGTTGCTACAACACAACAACAAAACAAAGTCGTTCAAATAAACCTATCATAGAGAGTAAAGTGTAATCAAATAATTATTGTTTAAAAATAACTCAAAACAAATCCATTACGATTGTAAGCAATAATTTTTAATTACTTTGTTTATATTTGACGGTCAACAGAGGAGAATGTTAAGAAAGTTGAACTGATTATAAACCACCCCCTTCTAATACAAAATTGTGTTTTAGGTATTTACTTACGAATAACGCACTCCGCTTGGGTGAATAAACCCACAATAGGCCATCGGCATATTCGTCTGGCATTGTATGTTGACCGTCTCATTTTCCAGGGCCAATATTGTCACCCCACTGTCCCTTTCAAACACTCGGTAGGCTGTAAAACCACAAAAAACAGTAATAACACAAAGGAGTTTAGTGATTTAAGCTGTTGTAACTATGTATGTATTTTGATGGTACGTTTTGTATTTTTAAATGCTAATCGTTTTTAATAATTTTAAAAGTCTAAAATATTTATTTTTGATAGATTTAGAATTGAAGACATTAAACCATGGCGGTATTTCTTAACTCTGCAGTGCGGTGCATATTACCAAATGCACATACTAATTTTGGTCCTAACCGGTCGGCAAATCGGTTTACTGTTGCTAAAAAACAAATGAAGCGTGACTATATTTACAACAAAAATTATATTTTCAGCTACTGCATGTCCCTTCAGATTAATAAGTACCTACCTAATAATTTATTCTTTGTCTTATAAAGCAAAATGTAGGTAAGTTATGTCATTGATACTGATACCTACAAAAAAAAATTGTAATCTCAAACCAGCCCTGAGTTAAATCAAATACATCATCATCATTAAAAAAATGCTACAAGCTTGTTTTAAAAGACAATATCATTTAAATCATTTCAAATAGCTTGACAGATAGCTCGTAAAAAACACTGCAAGTAAAGCTGTTGCACTTGAAACATTATAGCGTAAAAATACCGCGTCTTCACAAAAAAACAAATGAAAAAAATATCAAACACGATCACATAATTCACATACCGTTTACTGGATGTTGAATAATATTTATAACGAACATAAACACGAGTAGTGCACTGTTGTAACTCATTTTTAACTGTCAATCGTATCGCCCGACCTGCAGGCAACTACCCTCGTTCAGAGGTGACAGATAAGTGTGCCAGTAAAATAACCCCAGATAAGATCCGACTCAAGATCTGGTGGGTACAACGTAAAGTAGTTATAATGTTGGTTTTTATAATGCAACTAACCCCAGTTACAGCGATAAGAACTGACTTAAGATCTGAATAGGTCCTACTCTCAGTTTATAAGTCGGTTAGGGATGCGACTTTACTTTATTTAATTAAATATTAATATTGAGTTATTTAAATCAGTCGCAGGCATTATATATTATAATCTTTAGTATCAGTGTTGGACACTGTTTATATGTTTGTATTTTCTGTTACGTACGTACTTAAATGTATTTATTTACTTTTATGTTTTACGCTTCTTGCAAATATGATTTGTATTCGTTACGCTCATCTCTTTGTGTTTGTATCCATATAAAATAACATAATTTAGTAATTTAATTTCATCAATAATGCGTTTCAAAGGTGATAATATGCGTGTCTTCTTCCTAGCGTTTATCCCGTTTCTATGCGGGGTCCGCTTTGACCATGATCCAGGATTTGGCAAGTCTGGTTATTAGGTGATAATATGCGTGTTTGGTTATAATGGTTAATTACCAAAGTTAATTTATGATTTAAAAAGACCTTTAAATAACAAAATGATTAGATGGTACATTACATTTTTTTTATACAGGGTGTAATTTTGTAATGCCACCTGAAGGGGAAGTACGTCAAGTTAAATCACTTTTACACAAAGATCCATCTGTTAACTTGTGTTTTTTTTTTAAATTATTATCATCATTAAAGGTCACTTTAAGCTAATGTAGTATTGTTTATTTAAGAAGCTTCATGCAGTGGTTAGCGCACTCGGCCTGCGGTTGCTAAAGTTAAGCAACGTTCGCAGATGCCAGTCATCGGATGGGTGACCGAAAAATTTCATCTCTAGCTCCTCTTTGCTTCGGAAGGCACGTTAGGCCGTTAGTCCATCGCCTGAACTCTCAACGGTCGTGTCAGATTGCTGTCCCACCAAATTATGAGAGTGAAGGAATAGCCTGTGAAGGAGTGCACCTGTGCTTGCACACACTTCTGCACTATTATAATATATCCTGCGTACATGGCTGACCGTAAGATCGGCCGCCATGGCCGAATACGGCGGGAGGGTAAATATTTAAGAAGGAGTAGGAAAGCGGACCCTGGAATCCAAGGCGATGGCCGAGGATGCGACCGGGACAAGCGCTAGGATGATGATGATGATGATGGTAAATATTTAAGAAAAGAAGCCCATTTCGAGCTTATAATTAGTAAGTCCATTACTTTACCTTAACAGATTTTAGTTGGTTCGATTACCGAGTGTGACATGAAGGAGAATTTTCAAAAATGTTCTATCTACAGCCTTTAGGTGGCATAATAAAATTGTACATAAATGTAACCCACCCTGTATTATGTGTTATTATTATTGTCTTGAGTTACCGATGCTTTCTGTTAGATGGCGGCAAAAGGAGTAACTGTCAAAACGGCTTTTTAAATGCACCGCTAGATGTCGCTATAACTTCTAGCGTGCGAATATTTTCTAACCCGCGGTGACGAGATTTTTTTCCATTTAATGACCCCTTTTGTATCATAGGGATAGGCATCGCTTCTCGGCCTTTTGGCTAAGATCAAAGTGTAGTATCTGTTCTTTTCAGCTTAATATCTGAAAGTTCCCTCACTGAGGGACCAGTATATTAAACTGATTTTTGTAAACCGATGGGATGTTCGGGGCTCGCTCCACTCCCGTCACGGGTCGGCCCGGCATTGCAGTGCCGCCGGGATCGGCCCACATTATTCCATGCATAAATTAGTCATGCTTATTGTAAATAGCATGAGTAATTGAAAAGTCAGTTTACCTCGTCGAAAATTTTTAAAACTGTACAACTTACAAACAAGTGACGAGATGGAACCTGAATTTGTTTGTAGGACTTTTCAGTTCAAAGAATTGAGTATGTCCCATTTCCAAATATAGGATGATTTGGGACTAAGGCATGATATTATACTTAGTTAATGACAACTTCAATAAAATAAGATATGCGTGTCTAAAACATTTATTTCACATTCATACATCGGTCTTAAACATTCTTAATGAACAACAACAGACAGATTTCATCATTTCCTTCTATTTCTTTGGGTTATTCCCTTTTTTTTACTCCTGTCAACTTTTTCGGTCGAGAGCTCCTGCTGCAGTTTCTTAAGCATCTGTGGCGTGATTAAGCCCTAGAAATAAAAAGTAATATTTTATCAATCCTAGTAGTCCTATATACAACTATCTCAAAAATCTATATGGAGATTGTCCCACTATCGATACTAGATCCGCCCTTGCAACCCGCCTGCCCTTCGTGGAGACTGTACTTGACCTACTATCTGGGGAATCCTTAGTGTAGGCACACTATGCTGAAATTACGCGACCGAAGCTCGGCAGCAATGCATTTTCTATACAAAATTACGCGACGTCATTTCGGAATGGTGTATCATCTTCCATTTAAGAAACATTGTAGGTGTGGTAACGCCAAACTTCGGTCACGTTTTTTCCGCCTAGTCTGTTGCGATACTTAGGGTCATATTAATTAATCGCACTCAACTCTGAGATTGAACTTGAGCGGGGCTGTTTTGTTTTATATTAGAATGACATATCAAGTCCGCACTCAAGATCGATCTCAGAGTTGAGTGCGATTTATTAATACGAGCCTAAGTTCAGCAGTGCACTGCAAAAAGCTGATAATGAAACTATCTTCGAGTTGTGAAACTAGCAGTTTAATTCATAACTTAGTAGTGGTAGTCATGCTGTTTCACAGCACGAATGGGCCGGCTCGTCAAGTACCACCCTCTCACATACCATAACCGTGAAATAATAGTATCTACTATTGTGTTTCGTCTGGTTTGTAAGTGTGCCGGAGGCCCACACCCTTTAAAAGGCCAGCAACACATCAACGATACCTCTGGTGTCGCGGATGTCCATGGGCGGCGGTGATCGCTTACCATCAGGAGACCCGCCGGCTCGTTTGCCGCCTCTGACATAAAAAAAAAAACTTACCCTGGCAACGAGCATATCCGACAACTTCCCCTTGTCGTCAGTAGACTTCAAGTGCGTGCCTCTGGGCGTCCTCTTCCGTTCCTCCGCTTCATCGCCGCCAATCTCGTCTCGAAGCATTTGCTCCGAGTTGCGGAGTAACCTGTAAGAAATATTTATATAATGTGTAACAATATATTCTGCAACTAGCGGCCGCCCACGACTCCGTCCGTGGATTTGGATTTTCAATAGCCTAAAGCCTTCCTCGTCAAATGGACTATCCAAAACATGATTTTTTCAAATCGGTCCAGTAGTTCTTGAGATAAGCTCGTTCAAACAAACAAACAAAAAAACAAACATACAAACAAACTCTTCAGCTTTATATATTAATAAAGATATTTTAAGGGTGAAATATTCAGTGAAAATATAATCAATTTAGCAAATAAAAAGTCAATGTAAATACTCTAGCGCAAGGTCTGAGGACCCCGATCGATTGTGGGGCCCGTGGCAAGTGCCCATTGTGCACAGTGGTAAAGAGGGGTCTGTAAGGGATAAAAAATCTGGTTTAAATGGTTGTAGTAACTTCATATACATTTGCGTACAAGGTAGGTAACCCTTAAATTATATATTTTACTAGAATGGAAATTTAATGTATTTCTCGTAGAACTAAAATGACGATAGCCAGATACCGCGTTCCTATTGGCCAATCTAAATACAATAAGCCACTAGAAACGGAACACAATTACCAATATTTTGCGACGAGTGCAATGGCGCCAATAGTTAATTTTTATAAATCTTTAATAAGTTTTAACTTATAATAATACCTCGTGATTTGGAAGATTCCTTGCTGAATTATGGCGTCCAATTCATTCTCCATATCTCGCACCAATTTCACATCGGGGAACATGTCTGGAAACCGATAACTGGGGACCAAAAACCAAATAAAATTAAAAAGAAGTAATCATTTACATAAGTGAACTACAAAAAGGTTTAGATATGTATATGCAAACAATCAAACATATGTTATATTAAATTGCCATAGAATTTATTAATATGTGAAACATCGATCTTCAAAATGGGGTTCGTTAACATTAGTAAATTAATAATGAACTATTTGAAGTAACACACCAATTGCTTAGCCCCAAACTTAGCTCGATGCTTGTACTATGGAAGCTAGGGAACGGATAGAAATACTTAGATACTTTTATAAACACCCATGATTCGAGTACAAAAGCCGATGTTCATCACACAAAAAAATCCTCTAGCGGGATTCGAACCCGCGAACATCGGTTTGCTAGCCAGGGTCTTTGACTACTAGACCAATGGTCCCGTCGATCACCAATATTATTCACAATTTAATTAACTTAAAATGGACCTCAAAACAATGAAACTATGTAGTAGAGTCACTTTCCACAACAAGTCATATCCTACCTAAGCCACAGGTACAGTTCCAGTACATCAAAGACCGACTCCAGATGCACCAGGTCCATGATCGTCTTCGGCGAGGGCAGCGGCCAGTCCACCGCGTTACACAGCCAGTTGCGAGTGATGGGCTCGTTACGACTGTACTGACGGACCATCTGAAAGAATTCTACATCGTTATAGAATAATATGTACCTAGATAGAAACATCTGGAAGGTTCGAGTCGTTGTTAGATTATTCTCAGATAAGTACATCTATGTCCTTTCGAAAGATAAACAAAGCGCAGCGGCAGCGGCACGTGTTGGATCATCTCCGCGAGGAACTTAAACGCTTCAGTATTGCACATGAAGTAGAGCTAATCGTCCACCGTGCGCAGGTGCACGAATTGTAGATAAAGCCTCTGTTGCCGACTACTCTTTCAGTGAAATTTGAGTCCTATAACCAGCTCAGTAGCGTCCACATTACCTTGAGGAAGGTCGCGCAGACGAACGGGAACTTGTTGTTGATGGGCGCGCAGCAGAAGACGTAGCGCGCGCGCAGCGGCAGCGGCACGTGCTGGATCATCTCCGCCAGGAACTTGAACGCTTCGGTATTGCACATGAAGTAGAGCGAGTCGTCCACCGTGCATAGGTGCACGAATATGTCCTGGAAATTAGATCAAAATCTCGTCTATAATGCTGTTTGTTAGCGTAGCAACGAACACAATAATTCAATTGGACCGAATGGTAGGTACGTGCATAGCAGCCAGCTCTTAATTAATAAAAATGACTGTAATTCGACTATAATAATGTTTGTTAGCGTAGCGACGAACAAAATAATGAAATGTGACTTGTATAGCAAATCACTATAAATATAACTAATAATTGACTGTACTACTTCCTTTGTTGCTAACCACATAAAGGACAGTGTGTCGATAAGTGTAATATTAAGGAGTGATCCCAATATTGAGCCCTGGGGCACTCCACTTATAATAGTGCGCCTCGCAGTTTTTTTCCATAAACGCACAGCTTTTTAAAGCTGCACATGAGGTAAAATTTTAAAAGCTTTAAGGTTTATTCTGCAATTAAATTATGCCGCACATTCACAAGCATGGTTTCATAATTACGACAGTCAAAGCCTTTTGTAAAATCACAGAAAATACCAATGACTTCTTAGTAATTCATCAGATTTCGTTAGCATCATAGCTACATTTGATTGATTAGATTTTACTAATAATAAAAGAAGGTAGGTATAATGACTGGTGGGGTTAACATCCCTATTTCATGATCGTAGGAGCGGTGCAGTGACTCACCATGAGGCTGCTGAGGCTGGCGTGCGGCAGATGGTAGGCGTAGAGCTCGAGCTGCTCGGCGGTGGGGTGCAGCCCCGCCTGCGCCACGGCGTCCGGCGCGCGCGCCAGCAGCGCCCGCAGCGTGCCCAGGTCCTGAGCAGTGCAGTGACTCACCATGAGGCTGCTGAGGCTGGCGTGCGGCAGATGGTAGGCGTAGAGCTCGAGCTGCTCGGCGGTGGGGTGCAGCCCCGCCTGCGCCACGGCGTCCGGCGCGCGCGCCAGCAGCGCCCGCAGCGTGCCCAGGTCCTGAGCAGTGCAGTGACTCACCATGAGGCTGCTGAGGCTGGCGTGCGGCAGATGGTAGGCGTAGAGCTCGAGCTGCTCGGCGGTGGGGTGCAGCCCCGCCTGCGCCACGGCGTCCGGCGCGCGCGCCAGCAGCGCCCGCAGCGTGCCCAGGTCCTGAGCAGTGCAGTGACTCACCATGAGGCTGCTGAGGCTGGCGTGCGGCAGATGGTAGGCGTAGAGCTCGAGCTGCTCGGCGGTGGGGTGCAGCCCCGCCTGCGCCACGGCGTCCGGCGCGCGCGCCAGCAGCGCCCGCAGCGTGCCCAGGTCCTGAGCAGTGCAGTGACTCACCATGAGGCTGCTGAGGCTGGCGTGCGGCAGATGGTAGGCGTAGAGCTCGAGCTGCTCGGCGGTGGGGTGCAGCCCCGCCTGCGCCACGGCGTCCGGCGCGCGCGCCAGCAGCGCCCGCAGCGTGCCCAGGTCCTGAGCAGTGCAGTGACTCACCATGAGGCTGCTGAGGCTGGCGTGCGGCAGATGGTAGGCGTAGAGCTCGAGCTGCTCGGCGGTGGGGTGCAGCCCCGCCTGCGCCACGGCGTCCGGCGCGCGCGCCAGCAGCGCCCGCAGCGTGCCCAGGTCCTGAGCAGTGCAGTGACTCACCATGAGGCTGCTGAGGCTGGCGTGCGGCAGATGGTAGGCGTAGAGCTCGAGCTGCTCGGCGGTGGGGTGCAGCCCCGCCTGCGCCACGGCGTCCGGCGCGCGCGCCAGCAGCGCCCGCAGCGTGCCCAGGTCCTGAGCAGTGCAGTGACTCACCATGAGGCTGCTGAGGCTGGCGTGCGGCAGATGGTAGGCGTAGAGCTCGAGCTGCTCGGCGGTGGGGTGCAGCCCCGCCTGCGCCACGGCGTCCGGCGCGCGCGCCAGCAGCGCCCGCAGCGTGCCCAGGTCCTGAGCAGTGCAGTGACTCACCATGAGGCTGCTGAGGCTGGCGTGCGGCAGATGGTAGGCGTAGAGCTCGAGCTGCTCGGCGGTGGGGTGCAGCCCCGCCTGCGCCACGGCGTCCGGCGCGCGCGCCAGCAGCGCCCGCAGCGTGCCCAGGTCCTGAGCAGTGCAGTGACTCACCATGAGGCTGCTGAGGCTGGCGTGCGGCAGATGGTAGGCGTAGAGCTCGAGCTGCTCGGCGGTGGGGTGCAGCCCCGCCTGCGCCACGGCGTCCGGCGCGCGCGCCAGCAGCGCCCGCAGCGTGCCCAGGTCCTGAGCAGTGCAGTGACTCACCATGAGGCTGCTGAGGCTGGCGTGCGGCAGATGGTAGGCGTAGAGCTCGAGCTGCTCGGCGGTGGGGTGCAGCCCCGCCTGCGCCACGGCGTCCGGCGCGCGCGCCAGCAGCGCCCGCAGCGTGCCCAGGTCCTGAGCAGTGCAGTGACTCACCATGAGGCTGCTGAGGCTGGCGTGCGGCAGATGGTAGGCGTAGAGCTCGAGCTGCTCGGCGGTGGGGTGCAGCCCCGCCTGCGCCACGGCGTCCGGCGCGCGCGCCAGCAGCGCCCGCAGCGTGCCCAGGTCCTGAGCAGTGCAGTGACTCACCATGAGGCTGCTGAGGCTGGCGTGCGGCAGATGGTAGGCGTAGAGCTCGAGCTGCTCGGCGGTGGGGTGCAGCCCCGCCTGCGCCACGGCGTCCGGCGCGCGCGCCAGCAGCGCCCGCAGCGTGCCCAGGTCCTCTGCGCGGAACGACGTCACGAAGCCCGTCTCCCACGCGCTGCCGTACCGCCCCGCGCGACCTGACCAATGATATCTACTGCTTAGTAACCTCGAATATATGCCCAGTCTCCTCTCGTGCAAAGCCTATCAACACTTGAGCAAGCATCCAATGAGCGGGCTCTGCGAAGCTTAACCTCAACCCCTACTCTACTGAGCTCCCCAAAGCAAAACATATTCATTACTTTTTAGTTCGATCCGGCTCGAAGGACCATGAATAAACATCCAAGCGCATAAAAACAGAAATATCAGATGATTAAGGTATTAATAACTTCTTACGAAAATTTAGGCCTACAGACGTAATCGGTAACAATCTTTGTAAAACTCACCCGCAATTTGAAGCGCTTGGGACACGCTAATAACATCCATTTCTTTTTCACCATCTTCATTTATAACTGGCTTTATTAATGAATAAAATATTATTCGTCGTATACTCCTAAAATTATGACAAAATATTATAAAATATTTTTTTTTTATAAATAAAAATTATGTCAAAACAACTTAATATGAGAGAGTACTTACAAATTAATTCCTAGTCCTATCGCATCAGTTGCCACCATAACTTTACACGAACTATCGGGATCATTGAATTTATTCGCTTGAGCAAGTTTTGTACCAGGCGGTAAACTACCGTATATTACAGCCACTTCATGTCCCCTGAAACAATATAGCCATATAACAAGTAACCGTATAAAATTTAGCATGCATACTACTTGTAAAAGAACATGCAATCGAATTTTGGGACGTGACAAAAGCTTCTCTACGTCTTTAGTGGCAGTTAAGAATATGATTTATCCTGCTAGCATACTGTAGGTTTATGTCAGGAGTTCAGTAGCATTCCTATGAACAGTTTCACTCGTAAAATGAGTAATGTTATGAATAAATAACTCATTATGTTGCTGCAGATGCACTGAGAAATTAATGAGCTTTTATTGATTTATAAAATGACGACAGAATGATTAGTTGCGGGTATGTTGCATGTGTAGTTAATTTATATGCTTTCATTAATCATAATCATTCTATGATTTATTACACTAAGATTCTACCACCGACCTCGGAAAGCAGTCATCTATCGAGAAAAAGAGACAAAAAACTTGAGGGCTATACTTTTTAAAAAACCTCTTGCCATTGATAACCACCATGCCATCACACCCACAACATACTGCCAAAGAAAGACAAGTTCTAACATTGGATACCTGCCTCAACAAGGGACTGACCTCTGTTCAATGGCTCGACTTACACTGTAAATGTCGTTCTTATTGAAACATACTATACAGTCGCCCGGCTTCACATTGTCAAGGGATCCTAGTGCTGAGTCCTCTACTTTTAATTCCGTTAGTCTTTTGTATGTCCGTACCTGAAAATAAATTAAACAAACATTGGTATAAAGGAAGTTGAAATAGGAAAACAAATTAACACTGATATCAACATTCAATGGATTAAGAAAGTAAAATCTAAGTGTAGGAACACACTACGCGGAAAAAACGCGACCTTATTTACGCGGCTGAATATACTTCCCGTCGCGTCGTGTCCATGATATGACACACTTTTAAATGGGAAAGGACACACTTATGCTGAAATTACGACGCGTAATTTTGCATAGAAAATGCATTGCCGCCGATTTTGGTCGCGTAATTTCAGCATAGTGTGTTCCTACACTAAATGCCCACCTCCATTTCTTCACCTGTTGTGTTACATATTTCCTCTATGAGATTTATAGCCCCTGCTTCTCCACATAAATGTATTTCATCTGCTTGAAGGCCTGCAATACAATATGGCATAAAACTTTTAAAAATCAAAATATTCTTCATTAATATAGGCTTCATAGAAGCACTTATTAAACGTCAATAATGGCATAAAAAATTACTTGAACAACATTATTATTATTAGCCCATATCATCCTACACCAGGGCAAAGGCCTTCTCCTCTGTTGTCCATTATGCTTTTGACAACATACATAATGTTGTTAAAAAGCATAATGTGCTGTTTATGTGCATCTAAAATTGCTTCATTCCAAATGTCTTGAAAAATATGATCTTACCTAAAATTGCTCTAGTCCACGCCCAACCTCTACCTCTATCTCCAATCATTTGAATTTCATCTATAATTGCTACTTCATCTGAAATAAAAGCCCAGAAGCATAATTATTTAAAGATCAAGAAAATTACTCAGTAGATCCAATAAGATGTTCCCTACACCTTTCCCATGAAATACTACTAATTTTAGTGAGCATACAGTTCCAGGATTCCCTGAGCCTAAAACATGTCAATTCAATATATATTTTTTCTAGTCAAACATTACCCCAAACTAACTTCAAGCATTTTGGTGACCAATAAATGGGTACAGTACAGACCCTTCTTTCCCACTGGGCACAATGGGCACGTGCCCAGGGCCCCGCAATCGATTAAGGACCCCAGGCCAGGGACTGGGGGCCCCACGTTTATTAAACAAGATGTTTAAAGGCCCATGTGCCCAGGGCCTCTAATAGGTGAAAGACGGCCCTCAATGGGTACCAAAATAATTTTAGTCATAATCATTCAAGTGCTTTTTCTAAATAAAATAGTAAATGTAGCTCACATGCATTATTTAACGAGGTCATCTCCACCGTGCAAGCAACATGACTAGAAGGAGTTAGTTCGTTTTCTTCCAGCAATAACGGTTCAGTCTCTAACGGTTCAACTTCCTCTGGGCTACTTGTTAGAGTAGTGTACTGTGATGCATGCCGTCTTTCTTCTCCGGTGATCAAATCGCAAGGTATACCCTAAACAATACACTTTCAATGTTAATTTACACTAATTAAAAAAAAATTAACTATTATTTTTGTGCCAACTATTAAGTTTCATTTGCAATTTATTTTGTGTAGGTTTTTAAGAAGTTTTAGTGTTACAATACACTTTAGTATTTATTCACACTACTTACTTTATAAGATCACATATTTTTTGAAAAACTAGGGACTGCTTTGAATTTCCAAAATCCTTATCTTAGTTAATACAACTTTACCTTTATTCATTTAGAGAATCAATAAATGTTTTGTTAATAAATCAAGCAACCAAAATACTTACTCTCTTATTTGCTTTGTGATAAATTTCTGTTGCTAATAACTTAAGGGGTCCGCAATAAACTCCAGACTTTGCTTCTAGGTATCGCTCCATTGCATGATACGTTTTCCCAGAGTTTGTGGGGCCGGCATGGAAGATTATCTTTCTATTTCTACTTCTGGCCTCTGGGTACCTAAAATTATAATATAGGTAGGTATATATTTTTATATACAAAACACATCATACATTCAACAAGAATGCAAGAGTAAGAGTTAATTTTGTGATGTTTAATGAAATGAGATATTTAATGATGTTTAAAGTAAATAAATAATTGACTTTACCAGTTTGCAGGTGTTCTTAGGTCTGATATTTTCTTTAAATCGTCCAAACAGTCTAAATGAGGAAAAGCCAGTCTTGCATGTCTTAGGAAATATGGAAACAAGTCATCAACATGACCAGCACCTGAAATTGAATAATTAATAATGATTACATGATATACACACATATGCATACATGATTACTCTTTTAAAAGTCACTATTCAATGAAAAGTTCATTCACTAAATAACAGAAATCATTTTAATATGTGGTTTAATTGTTTTGAATATTTTCTACTAGCCAATTTTAGAACAGTGTGAATAGTTTTAGAGAGTAAATTTGGCACTATCTCCTACGAAAACAATGGTGAAATACTATTTGTACGAAATTTATGCACCCAAAATTGATTATCAACAGTTTCACTAGGTATAGGGATAGGGATTATTGTACAAAATAAACAAACAATACCTTGTAAAATATCACTTATAGTTATATGTAAATCAGGTGGCAAATCGTGTTCCAAGCAATGTCTTCGGAATGACAGGAATGCCTGATGTAATAACTGGTCATCCAGTCCATTTTCAGATGCCAAAACACGCACTTCTGGTTTCTGGTAGAACTTATTCAAAATCTTCAGTAAATCTTGCTTTTTCAATCGCCCTGTAAATTCTTCGCCTATATTCATATCATCAGGGTTTGGCTTCACTGGCACCGGCACGAACAGGGCTGAAGGATTCCCGCGATCATGTTTTTTAGTTCGCATAAAAATATAACCTATACTTCCGAGTTTTCCTTTACGCGTGCAAAGAACTGAACTTCTAAGGCACGGAGATATACACGACTGTAACCTATCTGAATGAGCTAGAATACGAGCAAAACCTTTGTACATTTTGTTAATATTTAATTTGGAAAAAATATATTTAATACTACGAATTTTCTTTCACATTGCCATTTTTGACACTTCACAACTTGACATGTTAGTTAGTATTTTTTTTAATAATGTCTGACACTGACAGACGGATCCGATATTAGTCTTGCCCTTTCCCGATGTTATTTTATACCCAGATATACCCAATAGTAGTAGAGACTCTAGAGACCAATAAGGGGTTTGTTCAGAACATCGTACTACCCTTAGTACGTACGAACGTGGCTAGAACCGGTGCCAGTAGGCAGGGCGCTCGCTACAAAGCACTAATCATAATACAAAGTACTCTGTGGCACTAATGTACTACTAGGAAAATAATTGGTTTACCTAAAGTCATAATAGTTTATAATTAATGTTGGATTGGACATTAATGTTGACATGGGTGGCACTTCACAGTGTGACACTTGCATTTGACAGTCATGGCACGGACACATTTCTTTTCTGTGACGTACGAATGAAGGACGGACACGACGACTTGAACTCGATCGTATTTCGGCTATTTGATTATTTCGTGGTTTGATTACGTTTCACATGATAGAAATTGCAAAATATAGGAAAATAGAACATTATAAAACAGGCATCGTGACTTAAAACTCTCTAAGCAATAATGGGGAAAGCTAAAAAGGGCAAGAAGAATCAGACCGCTGACGACGGGTAAGATCTTCAATAGCATATGTTTTACCTATTCCTATTGATATTTCCATGTTATTAACAACTGGGTTACATATTTTAGTGATAGCGACGTAGAGACGACGAATATCGAAAGCGTAAAGTCGGCGCCAGTGACCAAAAAGTAAGTATAAAACGTTTTTAGGTTAGGTAATATTATCCTGATTTTTATGGCGACTTGGGGAAGACCAATGGAAAGGAATAAGGTTTTGGATCACTTTAGAAGCACAAGTGATGTTATTTTTGCTTGTGGCAGTATTGGGTGTTCATTTCATATTATTTTGTTGTGTTACTTGCAGGAAGGTTGTTGATTCTGATGAGAGTGAGGATGAAAAGCCAAAAGCAAAGTCAAAACATAAAAAGTCTGTAGATGAAGACGTGAAGGAAGTCACAAAGAATATTAAAAATGTATCTATTTCTAATAAGTCTCAAAAGAAGAAAGTTAGTAGTGGTAGTGAAGGTAAGTAATATAATATTTTTACTTCAAGTTATGGATAGATGTCCTTAAAATAAATCCACAAAAATATTGTGCAATAATGTTATTCTTAAATGGTTTGAATTCATATTGACATTTTACCATTGTTGAGAATTCTATCAAGTTGGTCATACATTTTTCAGTAAAAACTTATTTTAGTAAACATTCTAAAATACCATTTAGATATGCTGTATTAGTAGAGATACCTAAAACATTTATTCTCAAATGACCTTGTTACTATCTGGAGTTATATTCATAGTTAGTTTTTCTTAGTTATAATGAAGAAATACACTTATCAGTAAATTTTTTTAATACATAAAATTGTTACATATATGAATTATTTTGAATAATACTCTAAATGTATTTATTTAGGCAGTTTATTATAAGTATTGTATCTCACAATAATGTTCTAAAGATTTCACTTTGGCAGTGGTTTGTACTTTTATTAATTACTAGCGGCCCGTCACGCGGTTTCACCCGCGTCCCGGGGGAACTACTTCCCGTACCGGGATAAAATATAGCCTATGTTACTCTGGGTGAATGTAGCTTTCCAACAGTGAAAGAATTTTCAAATCTGCCAAGTAGTTTCGGAGCCTATTCAATTCATACAAACAAACAAAAAATCAAACCTTTCCTCTTTATAATATTAGTATAGAAAACAATAATTGTAGTGTAACTGCCTCGGTGGTGTAGTGGTTAGAGCCCTGTGCTCAAACCTCAGAGGTTGTGGGTTCAAATCCCATGGGAAACATTTTCACCTTGTGTTGGATTTCCCAGTTTGATTAGGACATTCCAGGCTTGAATCACTAGATTGTCTGATAAGAATAACGATTGTGTGCTTTGGAAGGCATGTTAAGACTTTGGTCCCTACTATGATCTAAATTGGCTGGTTTACCTTGTTACGGTTACATAGGTCAGATGACAGTCGGTCCATAGTAATGATCAGGCTGGTCAATTCTGGATCATAATCACAGCATACTCTGGGCTCCGAGGCAAGGGCCAAACATGCAACCGGCTCTTAGGGTTAGAATGATGATGAAAATAATTGAAGTGTCAGTCAGAGCAACTTGCATCAAAATAAGATTGTAAAACTTAGTATTAATATGCCTGTGCTGCTTTATATGCTTATGTTTTTTATAACGTCAATTATTGATACAGATGATTCTGAAGACGAATCGGTGAAAAAGCCTAAAAAAAATAAGAAAAAGGAGGAAAAGAAAAGTGCGTTCTCTCTATTAGAAATTGAGGATGAAGGTGATTCTGCCCCAGAAGCACCACCTTCGTCTGACGATGAGAAACCTGTTCAGAAACCTCAGAAAAAAGCTAGTCAAGATAAAAAAGAACCTGCTGGAAAGAAGGGGAAAAAAGCTAAAAGGAAGAAAGATGACAGTGATGATGACTTAGAAGCTGTTCTTGCTGAATTAGAACGAGAGTATGCTGGAGAAAAAAAAGAAACAACTCCTGCTCCTACTACAGAAGTGGAGAAACCTGCAGAAGAGAAGCCGGCTGAAGAAAAACCTAAAACTAAGAAGAAGGGTAAAAAAGATGAGCCCAAAGAAGAACCTAGTAAAGAAGCTGAAGAAAAGGATGGCGAGGAGAATGATGGAGATATAACAATAAAAACTGCTGCCCAGAAAAAGAAGGAAAAGAAAGAGAGGGAAAAGCAGAAAAAACTAGAAGCTAAAAAGAAAGAAAAAGAGCAAGAAACTAAGAAGCCTGATGAAAAGGTGAAAGCTCCTGAAAAAGAAGAGAGCAAACCTGATGATAAGGAACCTCCTAAAGAGGAAGTTAAGGCTCCTTCTGAGGAAAAAGAGGCTGATGGAGATGCCCCGGCAGAGGGAAAGAAGAAAAAGAAAGGTGAGAAAGGAGAAAAAGATGATAAAGGCAAGAAAGGACCAACTAAAAAGACTATTGCTGCTATGCAAGAAGCTTTGAAGAAGGTGAAGGAAGAGGAAGAACGGTTAAAGAAAGAAGAAGAGGAAAGGTTAAAGCAAGAGGAGGAGAGGGAGCAGCAAAGGTTAGAGGCAATTAGGTTAGAGAAAGAACGTAAAGAAAGGAAGAAACAAAAAGAAAAGGAGAGAAAAGATAGACTTAAAGCCGAGGGTAAACTTCTGACACCTAAACAAAAAGCAGAGAAGGCCAGGGCGCAAGCTCTGTTAGAGTCTTTGAAGGCTCAGGGTGTGGAGATTGGGTCAGCTGAGAAGAAACCAGCAAGGCCAGGCACAAGGATCAAGCCTCAAAGATTAAAGAGCCAGGTCTCCCAGGAAACTCCTGCAACACCTCTAGAAAATAAGAAAGTTGAAATAGAAATTGTTGATAAAAAGGTAAATATTATTTCAGACTTTCAACATTATTGGTATTATACACAAGCTTGACTTTACCTTGTTAAAAATATATTTTAACATTGTAGGAAGAACCAGCGAAAGTAGAAGAAAAGAAAAAGGAATCGGATGATGAAGTGAAGGATTCGTGGGATGCCGAGTCCTCGGAGGATGAGGCCGAGCCGCCTCAGCCGGAACCGACGCCCGTAACTCCGGTCAAGGAGCAAAAGAAGACTGAGCAAGGGAAACCTAAACAGGTTTGACCACGACAAAAAATATTTAGACCCATACATTCAATATCTTCTTTAGAATCTTTAGGTACATATTACATTTAATAAGAGATAGATACTTTGAGGAGCTCGATAGCGCAGTGGTTAGCGCGCTCATCTTTGCAGAGGCCAGTCATCGGATGTCTGACGAAAAATTTCAGCTGGAGCTCCTCCGTACTTCGGAAGGCACGTTAAGCCGTAGGTCCTGCGCCTCTCCTCTCTACGATCGTGACAGACTATAATATATCCTGCGTAACTCGCTAATCGTAAGATCGGTCGCTGTGGTTCGAAAACGGCCGGAAAGTATTATATATTACACTCAATAAAAAAAATTCTCTAATATTTACTAATGTATTGCATATTATCTTCTAGAAAGAAGAAGACGAAGATAGTTCATCAGAGGAAGACGACAGTTCTGATGATGACTCTAGCTCGGAAGAAGATTCTGATGATGAGCAAATGACAGATGCGCAGAAGAAGAGAGAAGTCATCTTGAAGAGGCTAGAGGTAAATATACTCATAGCAATTTTACTTGAAGGTGGTTTGAGAGTAGAGTATTTCTTTTTAGATGCGTTCTGTTTGTATGTAGTGATTAATTTACCACTGAACATTTTTCATCTTGCTTAATTCATAGTTTCTAACTGGAAAGTGGATAATAAGGTTTAATTTGAGTCTGCAATTACTATGTATAAATTCAAAACATCACTTTAATTTGTGAATACCAGTAGGGTATCACAGGGTGTGAATTCACACACAGACACAAGATAGGTAGTTCTTGTTTATCTTTTTGGAAATTCCATATTTCCTACAAGTAATTTTACTCAGGTACATCAATATCCTTATTTTTTTATTTGCTTACGCTGCGCCCGCTTCGCACGGGTGAAATTTAATTTATCAGTGTTTCTCTTCTATGTTATGCATGTATTATACGCTTAAGAATCACTCTATCTATAAAAAAATTGGCCAAGTGCGAGTCGGACTCCCGCACTGAGGGTTCCGTACAAATTCTATTTTTGACGTATTAAAAAAACTACTGAATAGGTTTCGTTCGAACTAATTTTCGTTCGAACTAATTTTCGTTGGTAGTTTTTATAGTAATGTACATCATATATTTATTTCAGATTTATCATCCTCTTACTTTAGAAGTTAGAGGGGGGGGACACACTTTTTTCCACTTTGGAAGAGTCTGTCACGCAAAGTATTCACTTAAGAAAAAAATGAGCTTAGAAACCTCAATATAATTTTTAAAGACCTATCCAAAGATACCCCACACGTAAATGTTCAATGAAAAAAAATATTTTCAGTTTCAGTTCTAACTATGGGGATCCCCCATTTTTTTATTTTTTTTTCTATTTTCGTGTGAAAACCTTGTTGCGGTTCACAGAATACATCTACTCACCAAGTTTCAATAGTATAGTACTTATAGTTTCGGAAAAAAGTGGCTGTGACAGACTGGCGGACAGACAGACAGACAGACAGACAGACAGACATGACGAATCTATAAGGGTTCCATTTTTTTGCCATTTTGGCTACGGAACCCTAAAAATAACGCATCAAAATCCGTTGCGTAGTTTAAAAGATTTAAGCATACATAGAGAACGACGGACGGTTAGCGACTTTGTTCTAAACTATGTAGTGATTCATCAATAATGATTCACAGAAACGTCGCGAAGAGAACGAAGCGAACAAAGGTAACAACCCACTTCGCGCTGCCGTGGTCTGCGTGTTGGGCCACGTCGACACCGGCAAGACCAAGATATTGGACAAGCTGAGACGTACCAACGTTCAAGACGGAGAAGCGGGTGGTATCACTCAGCAGATCGGCGCGACCAACGTGCCCATTGAGAATATTAAGGAGCAGACTAAACATGTTAAAGGGGTGAGTTTTAAGTAGATTAGAAGTTACATGCTTCATTACAATGACTACTTAGATAGACACTTCTTCTTGATTCCACAATGATGATGATGTTCTCCCAGACATATCCGTCGACGGCGACACCCTAGCTAATAATAACATCATAGTTGTTGGTCTGGCCCCTTGCGTGAGCGCGAGCTTGACAAGCAAATGCAAGGAGCACAGTAAAGAATTCCGCTTGAATTGTAAGACCACAATGATGCTGGTTAATATCGGCTGGATTCGTTGTCGTGTTTCTCTGAGTGAAAGGTTAAATTAACATTTCACACACCTTCAAACAAATCTAAGTTTAAGTGCTGGGACAAAATGTATCCTCGAAATCTTTTTTAGTTTTTTTGTTTAGGGAAGTTTGTTCGATTGTATTATTCCTTGAACTAACTTGAGTCATTTAATTTTATCATTCTGTGGTATAGCTAATTATCACCTATAACAATATCCGACTCAATGATAACTTCCTTATGTTTTCGTAATTTTTTCAGGTGAACGAGATTGCCTTCAAACTGCCAGGTCTCCTCATCATCGACACACCCGGGCACGAGTCTTTCAGCAATTTACGTAGCAGAGGATCCTCACTTTGTGATATTGCCATTCTTGTAAGTACGAGTATTGCCGTAATCTAACTCATAACGTTCTAGTAGATTGTTTTAAAATAATAACTGATTATGTTTTTATTTACTATACTTCAAGCCAGATCGAGTCTGCACGAGATTTCGATCTTAATGATCTCATGCATTTTGTCCAGATTTGATTTACCAGTACCCTTTACAGAAATAAAAACAAACTAGCTAAATGTAACCGTGGCGCAGTGGCTAGTAGGTCGCACTTGAATGTGGCAGCCGCTCCGGAGGTCCTGGGTTCGAATCGATGAAATTGTGTCTGTGTTTCTGAGTTAGAATAACACAGATACAGCCCGAAGTTTGGAGGTTGGCGGTGTAAATGGTGTGATACACCGTCCTCCTGCCTCGGAAAGCACGTTAAGCTGTTGGTCTGCGAGTCTTATATCAAACTTCACAAATTACTCGGTTTCACCACATATTATCCTTTATCTTCTAGGTAGTAGACATAATGCACGGCCTGGAGCCTCAGACCATCGAGTCAATAAACCTCCTAAAACTGAAGAAGACTCCGTTCATAGTGGCTCTGAACAAGATCGACCGCCTCTACGACTGGCAGAGCGCGCAGCGTAAGGACGTGCGGGACATACTGAAGATGCAGCAGCCGAACACGCAGCTCGAGTTCGAGAAGAGGTCCAAGGATGTCATGCTGCAGTTTGCGGAGCAGGTGGGTTATGGAGTGTTATGTGTAGGAGGATTAGACTTTGACGCAGGATTTTGCACCTGATGGTATTTGCACAGGGCCGCCTTTGGTCTATTAGAGGCCCTGGGCACCTCTAGTCTTATAACCTCCGGTTTTTAATCGTTCTGGTCTGGGGTTCCCATTGCAGGGTCTGGGGGACCCTATCAATCGCAGGGTCTTGGGCGCGTGCCCATAGTGGGAAAGAGGGGTCTGTATTTGCACATAACTGTGTCCAGCAGTTGACATACGACAAAAATATAGATCAAATTGAATGAAGCTAGCACGTTTGTTATATTTGTGATGATTTGCAATATTTGGGTTCGCAGAAACCGAATTTTGAAATGAATTCGGTAAACCCTGATATTTGAAAATACAGTTTTATGCAATCACCATGTAACCATGTGTAACCATAATCCAATCTGTCTGGTTCCCCTCTATGGGTTACGAAGGTCTGATGGCAGTCGCTTCACTGTAAAAACCAGACTTGCCAAATCCTGGATCATGGTCAGAGCCGACCTCGCATAGAAATGGGATAAACGCTAGGAAGAAGGAGATACTTTTATGAAATCAGATCTGCTGTTTCACAATTTTTTTTCTTTTTCATAACTATTACATTCCAAATTACATCAGCATCCAATCAATCTCCATCTTACTTAATTTCTAACTCTAAATCGTACAGGGCGTCACACTCCCGAATCAGGACCATGCAATGTACGCCACGCCTGGACTGTATAGACTTTTTGTTGTCACATCTATGTAATATGAAATTATGTATCATGCAACAAATGACTTGATTTTATTTTTACCACTTGCAGGGTCTCAACGCAGCCCTGTTCTACGAGAACCCGGACCCGCGCACGTACGTGTCCCTGGTCCCCACGTCGGCGGTGACGGGCGAGGGCATGGGCAACCTGCTCGCCATGATCGTGCAGGCGTGCGAGGGACCGCTGCACAAGCGACTGGTGTTCTCGCAGCAGCTCCTGGCCACTGTGTTGGAGGTGAGTCATGGTGATGATAAGGAGATACTTGCTTGATATCAGTGACGTACGTGTCTCCGGTCCCCACGTCGGCGGTGACGGGCGAGGGCATGGGCAACCTGCTCGCCATGATCGTGCAGGCGTGCGAGGGACCGCTGCACAAGCGGCTGGTGTTCTCGCAGCAGCTCCTGGCCACTGTGTTGGAGGTGAGTCATGCTGATGATGGGGAGATACTGGCTTGATATCAGTGACGTACGTGTTTCCGGTCCCCACGTCGGCGGTGACGGGCGAGGGCATGGGCAACCTGCTCGCCATGATCGTGCAGGCGTGCGAGGGACCGCTGCACAAGCGACTGGTGTTCTCGCAGCAGCTGCTCGCTACTGTGCTAGAGGTGAGTCATGGTGATAATACAGAAGATACTGGTTTGATAGCAGTGATGGGAGCGATGGAGACCCACGTACGTGTCTCCGGTCCCCTCGTCGGCGGTGACGGGCGAGGGCATGGGCAACCTGCTCGCCATGATCGTGCAGGCGTGCGAGGGACCGCTGCACAAGCGACTGGTGTTCTCGCAGCAGCTGCTCGCCACTGTGCTGGAGGTGAGTGAGGGTGATGATGGGGAGATACTGGCTTGATATCAGTGACGTACGTGTCTCCGGCCCCACGTCGGCGGTGACGGGCGAGGGCATGGGCAACCTGCTCGCCATGATCGTGCAGGCGTGCGAGGGACCGCTGCACAAGCGACTGGTGTTCTCGCAGCAGCTGCTCGCCACTGTGCTGGAGGTGAGTGAGGGTGATGATGGGGAGATACTGGCTTGATATCAGTGACGTACGTGTCTCCGGTCCCCACGTCGGCGGTGACGGGCGAGGGCATGGGCAACCTGCTCGCCATGATCGTGCAGGCGTGCGAGGGACCGCTGCACAAGCGGCTGGTGTTCTCGCAGCAGCTGCTCGCCACTGTGTTGGAGGTGAGTGAGGGTGATGATGAGAAGATATTCGCTTGATATCAGTGATGAGAGGTATGGAGTCCCGACGTCGGCAAGGTGCGAGATCAACTCTATTTTGTTAATAATGTAAGGTTCATCGGACTAAGTGCTGGTTTAAATTCTACTAGCGCACTGGGCGATATGTGGCGCCCTCTACGACTAAGTAAACATCAAACCCTAAGTATAGGTCGGCGGTGCCTGTGGCGCCCTTTTTTTAGGCGCCCCGGGCCGTCGCCCAATCGCACCCTACCCTAAAATAGTACTGGTCAGACGCTTCTGATCAGATTAGCAGTCTGTCAGCTAATGACTTGTTAAGACAGACGGCTAATTAATGTATAAAAGGTTTTTTTTGCAAAAGAATGTGAAAAATATTAGTCTAATTTTAATGAGTATGTTGTCTTAAAAAGTAACTAAAACATAATTACTAATTTGCCAGGTCAAAGCGATCCCCGGTCTGGGTACGACGATAGACACTATCCTGATCAACGGTACCTTACGGGAGGGCGACACGATGGTGCTGGCGGGCACGGACGGGCCCATCGTCACGCAGATACGCTCCCTGCTCATGCCGCAGCCCATGAAAGAACTGCGTGTTAAGGTGAGACGACTTTCAATTATATTAATATGATAATTGATAATTTGATAATGTGAATAATACAATAATTCATCCAAAGGGTAATTTTTTTTTTTTGAGATCTAAAAGGCTTCTGATAGTTTTATCAGAGAACAAAATTTCCGTTATGTAAAGGAAATACCAAAATAAATTAATAAATAAAAGTCTTGCACTAACACACCAATTGCCTCGCCCCGATCGAATAAGCTCGAAGCGTGTACTATGGATGCTATGGAATGGATGGACATACTTAAATACTTTTATGAACATCACCGACTCGAGTACAAATGCCGATATTCACCCTGTCTAATAATTACATACATACATATATATGATAATTGATAATGCGAATATTACAACTATGCGTCTAATGGTCCTTTATTTGGACTTTTAAAAGGCAGTTGATTGTTTTGTCAGAGATCTTAATTATCATTATTTGAAGAAAATACCTACATTTTCAAACTTTTAATAAGTTAATAAATAAATAAATAAAAAAGTTAACAATGATGTACATTCTAAATTATAGGTATTTCTTTGTTGAATATGTTAAAGCTGGTGTACGCCAGGGTTGGAAATTGGGCCCCATGCTATTTTTACTAAACCATACTTCTAAGATCATGTTTTCTAGATTATAAGTAATCATGTTTTATGTTATTAAGAACGCCTACATTGAGTACAAAGAAGTGATCGGTGCCCAAGGAGTGAAAATAGCCGCCAAAGAGTTGGAAAAAGCCATCGCCGGTCTCAATCTACTCGTCGCTCAGAAGCCAGATGAAGTGGATGTACTAAAGTGAGTTTCAAACTGTCTATTTGAATAAGTTCTTTTGTTTGAAGTTATTAACGTATCCGTTTTTTTACAAATTCATGCGCTTGTGCTCACCTCCCCGCATTTAGCAAGCGTTTACTTTACTTTAGATCCCCTTCGATAGAAAACTGTGCTGTATTTTTAATCTACGTGAACATAAACTTCAGAGGTCCTCGAAATAAAGAAGCGGCAGCGTCCGGTTCTTTGGGTCAAAAAGCATCAAAAAAACAAAGTAAAAACTTTTATTGCTTTTTTGGCCTAGAGTCCAGAACCCGTCGTACGTGTGGATTTATGCCATTAGCTCGGCGGTGAGGGAAAACACCGTGAGGAAACCTGCATATTCAGTAATTTCTGACTTTAGTTCAGTTTGATCTGAATGTTTAACCATGATCCAATCTGTCTGGTTCCCCTCTATGGGTTACGAAGGTCTGATGGCAGTCGCTTCACTGTAATAACCAGACTTGCCAAATCCTGGATCATGGTCAAAGCGGTCCCCGTATAGAAACGGGATAAACGCTAGGAAGAAGAAGTCCAGAACCCGTCGATTCTCGCGTTCATTCGCCGTATTATTCTTACGTCCCGTACGCCTGTCTGCAGGGAGGAGGTGGCTCGCGAGCTGAAGAGTGCACTCTCGTCCATCAAGCTGTCGGAGCGCGGCGTGTACGTGCAGGCCTCCACGCTGGGCTCGCTCGAGGCGCTGCTCGAGTTCCTGCGCACCAGCAAGATCCCCGTGAGTACTCACACGCGAGCGTTACATCCGTGACGGATAGGTGTAGGCTGTCGTCCATCAAGCTGTCGGAGCGCGGCGTGTACGTGCAGGCCTCCACGCTGGGCTCGCTCGAGGCGCTGCTCGAGTTCCTGCGCACCAGCAAGATCCCCGTGAGTACTCACACGCGAGCGTTACATCCGTGACGGATAGGTGTAGGCTGTCGTCCATCAAGCTGTCGGAGCGCGGCGTGTACGTGCAGGCCTCCACGCTGGGCTCGCTCGAGGCGCTGCTCGAGTTCCTGCGCACCAGCAAGATCCCCGTGAGTACTCACACGCGAGCGTTACATCCGTGACGGATAGGTGTAGGCTGTCGTCCATCAAGCTGTCGGAGCGCGGCGTGTACGTGCAGGCCTCCACGCTGGGCTCGCTCGAGGCGCTGCTCGAGTTCCTGCGCACCAGCAAGATCCCCGTGAGTACTCACACGCGAGCGTTACATCCGTGACGGATAGGTGTAGGCTGTCGTCCATCAAGCTGTCGGAGCGCGGCGTGTACGTGCAGGCCTCCACGCTGGGCTCGCTCGAGGCGCTGCTCGAGTTCCTGCGCACCAGCAAGATCCCCGTGAGTACTCACACGCGAGCGTTACATCCGTGACGGATAGGTGTAGGCTGTCGTCCATCAAGCTGTCGGAGCGCGGCGTGTACGTGCAGGCCTCCACGCTGGGCTCGCTCGAGGCGCTGCTCGAGTTCCTGCGCACCAGCAAGATCCCCGTGAGTACTCACACGCGAGCGTTACATCCGTGACGGATAGGTGTAGGCTGTCGTCCATCAAGCTGTCGGAGCGCGGCGTGTACGTGCAGGCCTCCACGCTGGGCTCGCTCGAGGCGCTGCTCGAGTTCCTGCGCACCAGCAAGATCCCCGTGAGTACTCACACGCGAGCGTTACATCCGTGACGGATAGGTGTAGGCTGTCGTCCATCAAGCTGTCGGAGCGCGGCGTGTACGTGCAGGCCTCCACGCTGGGCTCGCTCGAGGCGCTGCTCGAGTTCCTGCGCACCAGCAAGATCCCCGTGAGTACTCACACGCGAGCGTTACATCCGTGACGGATAAGTGTAGGCGGATAAGGCGTTTATTCAGCAATACCTTAAATAAATACTGTCTTGCAAAACAGAAAAATAATCTAGGTCTAGGTATGAAATGTAGAAGCCGGCTCGAAGGACCAATGTGGTGATCCTACGTACTGTATAAATTATAGGACCAAGGACCAAAAATATATGGAAACCTGTTAATCGCCAAAAGGAAACCACGTCCGAAGCCTACTCAGTCGAATGGCAAAATGGCTGGCGCGCCCCGGATGCCTCGGAAGAAAAGACTAAGAGACATTCCATGGGACCGCAATGAAGGTGTTTGCGATTAAAAAATCTGCTAGATGGAAAAACGTAGGCGTGAGGTCTAACTGCTATATCATTGGTGAAGTTTGTCATATTTGTCAATGTCATGTCAAAATTCACCAATCACATACCAGTTAGACCCTACGCCTACTTACTGCCATCTAGTGGATTTTTCATTTGCGAAAACTCTAATTGGCTGATGATAAGGATTCATATTCTATTGATTTCGTTTGAAGACTTCGTGTCAGTGTATAATTGTGTTCTTATTGTCCCCAGTACTCGGCCATCAGGATAGGACCCGTTGTGAAGCGTGACGTAATGAAGGCGTCCGCCATGTTGGAGCATGATTCACAGTATGCCACCATATTAGCTTTTGACGTTAAGGTGAGTAAATACAATCCCTGCTAATATTATAAATGCTCATGGGCGTAGCCACACTGGGGCAAGCTGGGGCACTTGCCCCACCCTGGGCCCTGGGCCCTGTGCCCTGGCTCTGACCTATAAGGCGTCTGATTAAACAATGTTTTTTTACTAACTCTAACTAACAACATCAGCAATCATAGTACTATCCGTAAGTTATTGCACAATAAAAAAATATTAGATTAACGGCTCAAGGTTAAAAAACCGGAGTGCCCCCCCCATGCCCCCTGGGGATACGTTGACTGCCGCCCCACCTTGAGCCCAAAGCTGGCTACGCCCATGTAAATGCTAAAGAACTCCGTCTTTCCATCGTTACCCTTTCCCGTTTCAACCGATTTTGATAATTCACAGACAATCTTTAGACCATGAGAAAAACTATAGGCTTCCTTTTATTGTGAAAAAAAGGGATCTGAAATCTACACGGGCAAAGTCGCAGGCGGCCGTTCGTTGATTCACATTAAATAAAACAATAGTTGTGTAAATTTATACTGGTACAAAAAGAAAACACCAAGTTAATACATTTCCGTAGTCAGTAGTCCAACATTTAGTTAACGAAGCCTGCTCTCGTTAGCATTGGCTTGAAAGTTAACTAAGACAGTAACATTAGTACAGTAACTCTAATATTTAACCGCTATAAGCACTGTACGGTTTGCGCATTATCTTTTCTTTTGTACCATAAATCATTTCATTGATAGTGTTATATTATTTCATGTTTTAAAATTAGAAACAAAGAAAAATTCATCAGATCTCGTGGCTCAGGCGATAAAACCTGGCATTTAAAGATGCTAAATTAAAATATACAAAAAGTTATTTCGCGTCATCAGATCGAGCGCGACGCCCAGGAGCTAGCGGACCAGCTGGGCGTGAAGATCTTCGCGGCGGACATCATCTACCACCTGTTCGACGCGTTCACCGCCTACCGCGAGGAGCTGCGGCAGCGCAAGCGGGAGGAGTTCAAGCATATAGCTGTATTCCCGTGCAAGCTTAAGGTATGATCGACTTAAAATAACTACCAAGAAGTTAAAAGTCGCTTGACATTAAAACAAGTACGAAGAAGTAAAGAATGTGATAAAATAATCAAAAAGTAAAGTGTCAAAGACTAGTTGCTTTAGTAATACTAAACTGTACAAGAGGTACAACACGGCTTCACGTTGTATTGAATGACATCAAGACGTGTTGTTTTGTCAATTAAAATATTCAAAATATAAAACATTTAAAAAGTAATATGATTCTAAACTTGCTCATATGAAGAGGAATACTACATCATCAATCATCATCAACAGCCTATCGCAGTCCACTGCTGGACATAGACATAGGCCGGAATACTACATAATATATAAAAAAAGATTATGTTTCAACTATTCATGGGCCGAGGAATCGGTAGATACTCGGTACTCTTCGTCCTGTTTGTACTCGTATATGCGCGCATTAGGGGATTTTATTCAACCGAGTAACTCGGGCAAGATTTCGGTCGAAAACGATTGAACCGAGTAAAAATCGGTACTAGTTACTTTGGAAAAGTGTTACTAGACGCATCTCTAGTTATATTCAACCTATTAATGGGCCAAATACTTATTAAGTTGGGTATACATAATTATGTAATTATAATGGCGTTTTTGACCAATCGATACTAAACTGTGTGTTATTGTGTAACCAGGTGCTGCCTCAGTTCGTGTTCAACTCGCGTGACCCGATCGTGGCCGGTGTGATGGTGGAAGCTGGCGTGGTCAAGGAAGGAACTCCGATCTGCGTGCCTAGTAAAGAGGTGAGTTGTTTGACCATTGATGATCTTCGACATGTAACAGTAAGGCAGTGAAATACACGTCTCTTGACTTAATTACTAGCTATTAGGTCGGACTCGCTCACAGAGTCAAAGTGGCAGCCGCGCTTCTAGGACCTGTGTTCGAATCCCGGGACACTAACAATTTTGTGTTCATGTAGTAAAACACGGGCCAGCCAGCCTAGTGAGGGGTCAAAGAAATACTAAGTCTTGGAAAATTATACTTATGCTCTCATAACAGATTTTTTTCACGGTATTGTGTTAGATTGTGAGCATTGTTTAATAAATGTAAATAAATAATAAATAAATATTTCACAACATCACATATGTACGTACATTGATCTGACTCTTACTGACATCAGAATCAACAGTGGTATTACAAATATACTTATTATTTTATTTAAATTTTATGACGAAGAGACAAAATGGATCTCACGTTCTTCTTCAAACTCCTGCGAAACCAGGTCGATTGTCCTCAGTTGCTTGGCGAGGTTGCATTTAGAGTACCATACAGATATCCTAGATTTGCGATCAAAATGTTTAGCGCCCCGATACGAAAAACTAAATTGGGATTGAACTCACCCATATGCAGACTTGTTCGCCTATATAATCAGTATAGTCAGGCTATAGATGTCCACTCCGACACATTAAATACGTTGTATAAAAAGTTGGGTCTTATTTAAAATATCGATTGTGTAAATTGTCATGTTTTTTCCGTTGTTTTGTTGAGCTGTTTGATTGTAGGATGGTAAGACTGTAATAATTTATAAGAACAAACATATATTTTTTCACTTTTTGCACGTGGTGTTAACCTATAAGTAGATGTACATTTAGCTATAAGAACTTATATTATTTGTATTAAAACATGTAAAAATGTAACATCTGTTGGTTGACCAATAAACTAAAATAAAAAAATAAAAAAAAATGACCAGACCAGGACAAACAGATATGTTCACAAATGTTTGCCCTGTGCGGGACTCAAACCCACGACTTCTTGTATAATAAGCAACATTTTGACCATTACACCAAGCGGGTCGTCAATACTAGTATATGCCTGTGTCTTGATTTTTTTCTTTGTTTCTTAAAACCTATTTGTTCACACAGTTCGTGGAACTGGGCCTGGTGACGTCGATCGAGGTGAACCACAAGCAGGTGGAGACGGCGCGCAAGGGGCAGGAGGTGTGCATCAAGATCGAGCCCATCCCCGGCGAGTCGCCCAAGATGTTCGGCCGGCACTTCGACGAGACAGACTTCCTTGTTAGCAAGGTTAGTTGCAATGATTATATAATTAATAGAGGCGATAACCATCATCAGTCTGTCGCAGTTCTCTGCTGGACATAGGCCTCCGTCTAAGGGATTTGGGGGGTCATGTCCAAAGTCAAGCGCAGGCTGGCCGGTGACTGCAGAGTAGTGAACGATAAGGCACAAGGGAATGCTGCTGCCCATCATCATCCTAGCGCCTCTCCCGGTTGCAGTCTCGGCCATTGCCTTGGAGCCTAAGGTACGCTACGACTATATACTAAATTGACCATCCTGGTTATTACAATGGAGCGACTGTCGTCTGACCTCCGTAACCCTCTCAAGGGCAACCAGAACCGTTTGGAACATAGTCCAGTCTAAAGGCTTAACTTGCCTTCAGGTGATTCAAGCATACAATGTCCTAAAGAAGCTGGAAAAACCAACACAAAGTGAAAGCGTTCCCCGCGGGATTCGCACCCACTTCCTCCGGGGTTTTAAGCACAGCGCTCCCACCACTACACCACGGAGGCAGTCACCAATCCTCCTATAATGTTCCTTAGTCGTACCTCTTTTTACAATACACACAGAGGTTAGTACTATTCTAGGCAATAAATGGGCGTCACCAGCATTATAAGGCACCTATACACGATAGGCACCGTGCGTATTGATGACTCTTCCATCTCGTGACTCATATTCAAATATTTTACTCTCAATGTCGGTAATGCTACTGTTAAACCACGGAAAAACACGGTGTCTTATTCTGCCATCATGTGACTCATATTCGAAACTTGTACCCTCAATGTCAAATTCTCCTGCCAAACCACAGAAAAAAAATCGGGACTATAACGCCCTCTATAGTTTCCGCACGGTGCCTAAACGTTTGTAGAAACTTTCTTAATTTTTTAATGATATATGTACCGTGTCATTATGACCTCCTAAATCATTCTGTCCATACCATCAATGAAACCATTCATCATAAATCTTGCATCGATAGCTTCGCAGTCGTCAAGTTATTCTCGCTCGGAGGCAGTTAAACGCACATTTAACGTTATGCGTTTGACATTTCTGATTAAACATCTGAAGTCGCTCAAACGTCGTCGGGCTGACGAGCGATTTCATCGCATTCATAACGTTGGGGTGCCTATACTATAGCACAGACTATAGACTAGTTATTATAGTACTAGTTCTATTCTAACTATCATAGTGATATTTTTAATATACTTTGATGAACTTGATGTCGCAGTGGTTAGCGCGCTAGGCCTGCGATTGCAAAGTTAAGCAACTTTCGCAGAGGCCAGTCATCTGCAACAAATTGCAACAAATAATTTACCAAACAGAAAAACACGTCTTAGCCCTGGCTCTGTTATTTACGATTAACGATATTTATTTACATTTGACAAATTGTTGGCCGTTGGTTTTGAATTCATGGTAAATGAAAATAAGTATGCGATTAGCCCGATAATAATATGTGACACCTAGTCTCCTACACAATTTGCAGCGAGTGTTACAAATGCGATGCTGTGCTTAAAGAATTTATTAGCTTGACGAGGCTATCATCTATACCTTATTAAAAGTCAAACCAAAACGCACCCTAATACCTCACCAGTAAAGTGCAATCTCACACGCATTACCTGCAGTGTCACACCCGCGCCCATTGATCAATGAACGGTCCACATTGTTAGGTATCGGTCCTATTTTCGCAAGCTAGACAAATGGCACGATTGACACGCGCTATTATTAGGACGGTCGAGCGCAGGATTTACTTGCACCGCCTAAAGTGAGGATGTTTGCATTCGAGAATAGAACGGAAACGGTGTGTCCCGATTGTGGGTGTTTTGTTGCGCCTCAGACGTACTAATAGCAGGGATTTGTGATGCGAGATGTAAGCAGGGACAGTTGCGATTCTAGTGTAAGTAAAGGGATACCGCAGATGGCTCTTGGTGTGAGGAAGATGTACGTGCAAAAGTTTTTTTTAATATATTGTGTTCCGTTAAACTGAAGATGTCAGTTCCAATGTAATCACACCGCTTGCCAAATGCGGATTGGTGATCTGATCACAAACCCGAGCTGAGTTCGGAAAAACCGACACAAAGTTTCCCGACCTAGCAAACGAACCCAGGACCTCGAGACACGGCTCGGAACTTAAACCACTAGACCATTGAGGCGTGAGCCCACGATATGCCGCAACTATGATCTTGATTTGACCAGGCTCGTAATTGCATGGGAACTGTCATCTTCAGTTACAAAGACAACTTGACTTCTAAATCGAAAAAAATACTCTCAAAGATGGGTCGTATTCCGCCGGTTCGTTATTTACTGCCTACTAAGGGCTTAATCTATTCACAAGTCCACCTCCAGCCAGTGCTGGTACTACCGTATGCTGATCAGGACAGGTTTACAATGGCTGCCGTGTTCGAAGTGGTTCGCGATGGAGCGATAAAGTTCGCTTTGTCCTGTTGCTACGCGAAACTCGACAAACGAGTCAAAGGTCCGTGTGTTCCAACTGTGTTTGTAATGTATTCAAAAGGAGGTTGTGGTGATATTTATGTGTAGTTACCAAATCGTAATATCTTTATAAATAGGGTTGCTAGTGTCGGATTGTGTCACCGTACTGTTACGGGACACGACGACTCCAAGAAAGGGAGATTTCATTTTTTAATGTATAGAAAATATCTCACCCAAGAGTGCAAGTATATGTATATAAAAACTAGCGGCCGCCCGCGACTCCGTCCGCGTGGTTTTCGGTTTCCGCACACAGGCATATACATACTATGTCTTTAGGCTGTAGCCTAAAGCATTCCTTGTCAAATGGACAATGCAAAACAAATAATTTTTTCAAGTCGATTAAAATCTGGGGTTGGCGCGTTAAAACAACTAACAAACAAATTCTTCAGCTTTATTATATAAGTATAGATTTGTTTAAACTACGCCGATTCATTGATTAAACATGGAGGTGACTTGTCAACTTCTCATTAAAACTCGTACAAATGACGCGCGTAGACGAGAGGTCAAATATACTATGCAATAATAGCTGCATTTAACATGTCATTCAAACTTAAACAATCAATTACCACACTACCCGTTTTATTCTTAAGTAGTTTCTTCATGCAAGTCCCCGAAACCCCATCGATTCATTAATGACACTCATGGAAGCAAGGTCAAGTAAACTATTTCATAAAAACTAACCGATGAACTTTCGACCTTGCTCAAGAAGTTGAATATTAGTGGGTGGGTAGGTACTTTTATTCATTATACCATTCAAGCATAAACTATCAATTAAACAAACACAATATACATCGTTTTTATGAAATTTTTAAACTAAATTAGTTTGATTATGCATATCCGCGCGCCCCCATTCAGTATTCGTTTCATTCACGAGTGCAGATCCGCAGTGAATGCAGAGCGGGCTGAATGGCGCCCCCCGAGCATTGATCGCAGGGGGCGGCGGGGCGGGTCACTAGGTCGCGCCGTAGTAAACGGTAGGAGTAGGACGGTTTGTCGGTTGTTACGACGTTACAAATATAATATAATACTTATAAACTTAAATTGGTAATCACAATCCAGAGCTGTTTTCGAAAAATCCGGCACATATGTGTCCGACCCAGGAATCGAACGCTAGACTTTCGACCTTTTGCCGACCTTTTGACGACCTGCATGGTGTAGTAAGTGGCCAAGAAGTTAATATGAGATCTAGAGATCACTAGTGCGGTTCCCGCACATGACAAACATTTGTGTGCATGAGCATGTCTGTTTGTCCTGGTCTGGGTGTTATAGATGTATCACGAGTATCATTCACGAGTGCAGATCCGCAGTGAATGCAGAGCGGGCTGAATGGCGCCCCCCGAGCGCAGGGGGCGGCGGGGTGGGTCACTAGGTCGCGCCGGAGTACACGGGAAGAGTAGGACGGTTTGTCGGTTGTTACGACGTTACAAATATATATAATAGTTATAAACTGAAATTGGTAATCACAATCCAGAGCTGTTTTCGAAAAATCCGACTCATGTGACCGACCCGGGAATTGAACACTAGTCTTTCGACCCTTCGCCGACTTTTTGACGACCTGCATGGTGTAGTAAGTGGCCTAGAAGTTAATATGAGATCGAGAGATCACTAGTGCGGTTCCCGCACATGACAAACATTTGTGTGCATGAGCATGTCTGCTCGTCCTGGTCTGGGTGTTAAAGATGTATCACGAGTATCATTCACGAGTGCAGATCTGCAGTGAATGCAGAGCGGGCTGAATGGCGCCCCCCGAGCATTGATCGCAGGGGGCGGCCGGGGCGGGTCACTAGGTCGCGCCGTAGTACACGGGAAGAGTAGGTCCGACGTTACAAATAATAGTTTTAGCTTAATCACCACGTTTGCAAAATGCGAATTTGTAATCACATACCAGAGCTGTTTTCGAAAAGTCCGACACATATGTGTCCGATCCGGGAATCGAACACTAGTCTTTCGACGTTTCGACCTTTCGCAGACCTTTTGACGACCTGCATGATGTAGTTAATGGACAAGAAGTTAATATGAGATCAATAGATCGCTGGTGCAAACCCCCGCACATGACAAACATTTGTATGCATTAACTTGTCTGTTGGTCCTGGTCAGGGTGTTATAGATGTATTACGAGTATCACTCACGAGTGCAGATCCGCAGTGAATGCAGAGCGGGCTGAATGGCGCCCCCCGAGCATTGATCGCGGGGGGCGGCGGGGCGGGTCACTAGGTCGCGCCGGAGTACAAGGCAGGAGTAGGATGGTTTGTTCGCAATAGTGACAATGCAAGTGCAAATGTCATTTGTGCATTATAAAAATTGGTTATATTTGAAAATTTAAAAATTTACAGTACATAAAGAAGTAAAAGTTAAAGTATGTATGTATCAGCCGATTAAATTCCTTTTGTAGATCATGTGGTCGTTACAAAGAATAGTTTAAACTTAATCACCACGTTTTCCAGATGCGAATTGGTAATCGCGATCCGCTCTGGATTGCGATGTTTTCGTAAAAAAAGTGTCTGGTCCGGGTATCGACCGCAAGACTTTCTACGACCTTTTGACGAGCCGCTTGGTTCGATCTCCGCACATGACAAACATTTTTGTGTGCACGAACATGTCTGTTTATCCTGGTCTGGGCGTTATTTTGTTAGTATCATTCACGAGTGCAGATCCGCATCTGCACTCGTGAAATGAATTATACTCACAAAAAGTGAATGCAGTGCGGGCTGAATGCTGAATGAAAACATGATTTGAAATGATGGAGGCCTTTGCCCTGAAGACGTATATTAATACGCTGATACTTTTTTTACACAATGGAAATGCATCAAACTTACTTCACCATTTTACTATGTCCTGGGGGAGATTTAATGTTCAAGTCCGGAGTGTGGGGGCAGGAGGGTCGCGATAGTAGACGAGGACGCACAATTTATGTAACAAGTCTTTATGAAACCCCTCCACTACTAAATAGCCAAGTTGCGTGAATGTTTCATTCATTCGATGCGATAAGCATTGCGGCTTTTTAACTGGCTTGAGATATTCATTCTTGGTTTTCTGAGTTGGCGGTTAAGTTATGTAAGTGATTATATAGTTTTTTCACCGTTTGATTCTTGTCTTAGAAGTTGAAGGGTGGAAAATAGGATACAATTTAAATTTTGAAAATATAATTTTGAATTACCGCAATCAAGATTAAACCTAAGTTATGATCTATCAAAATGTATTAAAGATAATTATCTTACCGTTTTGATTCAAATTATGACCGGATGGATTAGTTAATACTAAGGGCCCGTCTTTTTTGGCCAAACATAGTCAGAAATTTTATTTCATTGAATAATCGAAAATTTAATTCGCAACAAATGGGAAGGTCGTCGTCGCCTTTAAGAATGACATACTATGGCAGTGTTGCAATGTTTTACGAAGGCTAGAGATTTTGCACGTTACCTTCTACTATAATATGTATATCTGTTTGATACCTTGATTTTACTAATTTGCCTTTGCCTTTCTGAAACTATAATGTTGACATTTTATTATTTATTAATTTATGAATCAAACAGAAGTTCACAAAATAATAACATTAATCCCACAAAAAGATTTGCATAGTTTGTCCAGTTTGTCTATGTGATCACGAGTCTCTGATTTATATTAATAAAATAACTAAATACTTAAAATTATCTACTAATCTAAGTATCTAATTAATATCTGTTGTTTCCTTTTAAATACATTTTTGTCTTGTTCCCGGCGTATATCCACGGGCAAACAAACTATTTAGTAGGTAGTTTGTAGTATGCTCAGTCGCCAGACGTAAGGCCAACCGTCAAAAGTATTTCCATCAACGTCGTGTTAAGTGAATGGGAAGTTTGATAGGGAGCAGTGTTGTGGACAAACGGCCGCGCGCGCATGAAAAGCGGCGACGTCATAGACGAAAATACACCGGCCTTCGGACGGGTGACGGAAAACTGCCGAGATCGCAGCTCTAGTGGATGGTGGATTAGAAAGAATTATAGCAGTGATGGACTTTTAAGTTGTTGGAGGACGCTCATTCACGAAGAACGCATTTATAGATACGTCTATGAATTATCATAATTAAGACACGTACTAATACCACTTCACTTCATTGAATGAGACGAGAAGTTTGATGCAGTGTCCTTCAATGAAATATGCCATAGTATTTCTTTTGTGATGACTGAAGACGGTTCTATTTGCAGTCCTCCATATTCTATGTATTTCTAGGCTTTCAAATAATAAGTCTTTAAAGTGAAAGTCGTAGCACAAAATTGGCCCATTTATACTCATCACATGGACTATCCAACACCAAAATATTTTTTCAATTCGACCTAGTAGTTCTTGAGATTAGCGTTTTCAAACAAACTAACAAACAAATTCTTCAGGTTTATTATATTAGTCCTTTTCATCACGTGCAATGTAATAGTTAATGAATGTAAATAACATTTGCAGAATAACAAATTTCGTCATAAAATATTTCCTCCAGCGTCTTAATTTCCATACTTCTAAGTACCAATACATATTCCACATTGATTGTAAACAGTAGCAGGTAAATAACTCGCATAACATTAAACACAAGCACGTTGATATATTTCATTGATACCGCCGGATTATCCTTATGCCGTTTACGTAACGTTCATGGTCGGAGGATAATGGCGGCGTGAATGGAAAAGTTGCTATATCGTAAACATGTCTTGGTTAAGCAAGGAGATTTAAAAAACCGGAGGCTTAGTTTGCTTTAGTGACTTTTTTGACATTCCTTTGACTGTGGGCGGTTATTGATAGCTATTATAGTTTAGCTAGCTAGGTGGTAGTTTAGGCACGTGTTAATAAATCGCCCTCAACTCTGAGATCGATTGAAATGCTGTTTTATATGAGAATGACATATCAAGTTCGCTCTCAAGATCGATCACAGAGTTGAGAGCGATTTATGAATATGAGCCTTAGTTATGGTGACGTTTAAATAGAAATATACCGCTAACTCAAACTTTGTGAGCAATAAGTGTTGATGAAAAGTACATGGCTAGTGTAATTACTGAGTATCAATATCAATACTTACTTTTAATGACACTATCGTATATGTCACAGGGCAGTTCCAAACATTGATTGCTGTGGCATTGCAACTGTCATGGGTATTCAATTCAGGTAAACACTTGAACGGAATGCTCTGTATTACAATATGTGTTACAATTTTTAAAAGTTTCATTCATCCACACATACATTCATACATTACATAATAACCTGAACGCTATAGTATTGTACTATACATAGACATAAGGGGTGCTCTATCAGGTTAAGTGTGACGTCAGAGCGACATTTAGGCCACCCCAGCGAGCGAGAGGCACAAGGCTGCTTTGCTGCTGCATGTGGCTCATATACCATCGCAATAAAGTTCATTCTCGCGTGGCAGACGCAACGGTACCCGCTCAATGATCAGGTCAGGCCGTTCTAGATGCTCCATTGATATTTCGCAGTGCGGTTTCATTGATGAAGTTGCGTGCTTTTGCGGGAAATAACAACCTTTTGTCATAAAATGTTTTATGTTACGATGCTATTGAATGGTTCGCGACTTGAAAGGTTAACCAGTTTTTGCTTACAGATAAAGTGCGAGTGTAACGGGCAAGGAACTATTTCTTTGTAATGTAACCAGCTTTTAAGTTTGTCATTCATAGGGTTATTACTAGTAATTATTTACATATATTGAATGAACGTGTTTTTGTTTATTGAAAACATATTCTATCTGAGGTATCCATTTCACAAAAGTATTAATGAGTTGAATTTTATTTATTTGATATCTTTTATACCTGTCATCTTTTTTGTAAAAACACAGAGGTCGTGTTATTTATTCCACCTTTGGTGCGTCTAAAATATTAGAAGGCTGTCTAGCTGAATAGGTCGTATTTTAACAAAAACTTGCAGAAGACCTCTTTTTCCAACATTCTCCATTTTGTCACCATTGTGGAACTAATCCACATCTTCTTTACCCATTGAAAGTTATGTGAAAAGTGTGTTGAAGGTTCCTCCTTATCTCTTCCTATAATGCAACGTTAAATCTTTAAGCCTCTAAAAATGGCTCGTGCGTACTTTTCCCAAGTTGAATACTGCCCGACCCAGAAGCGAGATTACCTTCAACTTCTCTTTGTGCGCGTTCCTCCATAGCGCATCCTTGAGGATAAATATAACCGTCTATTTCCCGGGTCTCCTTGACACCCGGCAGCGGGATATCCGCGCCCCGGGGCCCCGGACCGGTGCAGCGGGGCGCGGGGCGCGGGGGACCCTGACCCAGTTGCACTGCCCCATTTTCTGAATGACGTCATACCCATTCACCCCGAAGTGGTGAATCGATGGGCCCCAAACTGGGTCGACCTGAATGAACAGCGTGGATCACACGACCCCGCTATTTTTAAGCCGCCCCGACTCCGGCCTATGGAACCTGTTCGCGCGGATGTCTCGCTTTGCCGCAATTAAATTCTGAGAGCCATGAATTAATTTATGACATTTCGATGGGCTTTGTAATTTGTATTGAATTGAATTTCACTGCGAGTCGGACGCGTCCTTATTGCCTGACGGTTGTTATTTATAATCCTGTTGCGACTGCAACTTGTTCGCGTTGGGAAGCTTTTAATTATTTATTTTGCTCTTTTTTTCGTCTATTTGTAAGGATTTGATGGGGTGGATTGTTACTGCTCGGATGCGTGTGGGTGTATTAATGACAGTTCATTATTCTAGATAGATGCAATAAATGTCCCTATTTGCTGCCATAAATATTTCCTTTATAATTGTAATCTGTAGATGTTAAAACAACTTGTAATGTAAAGTAATCGTTCTGGTTTGTTTACCGGATAAACTTATTTAAGTTTTTTATATGTTTTAAATGTGTAGTGTAACCTGTTACTCGACCATTTAACTTAACTGTATTTTTATGAGATTATGATTATGTGGTTTTAAAAGTACTCGTTCACTAAATACGAGCATAAAACATAACATCCCACTCAGTTGTTTGAGAACCATCATTTCGATCTATCTGACTTGGGATTTGGTTAAAGTAAAGACGACGCTTTAGTATGTGCGTCTAGTAGAAAATTTTGACCGAAAAAAGTTTAAGAGCCCCTGCACCTTCAGGGAAACAAGGAGACAACTGGAACCAAGGTAAAACTGACGTCGTGATTATTTTCTTGCCGCAGATCTCCCGCGCCAGCATCGACGCCTGCAAGGACTACTTCCGCGATGATCTCCTCAAGACGGACTGGCAGCTGATGGTGGAACTCAAGAAACTCTTCCAGATCCTCTAATTCCTACGAAATACCCCACCCCTATTTATATTCAATTACAATAGAAATTGTATCGTCAATTTCGTCCTCATTAGTCTGATCCATCTACCCATACCATAAATCGCATCAGAATCTCATGGTATCCCAACGTTTTTTACCAATAAATGTATAACCATAATTAAACAGTAGACAAGTATGTCTAACGAGCTTGTATTTTATGTTGCCAACTGCCAAGTTTAAGAAAAAAATAGAAGAAGCAATTTGAATTTATTTACACAGTCTATCATGAGAGATTGTAAATAGTATTATACAATTTTAATTTATTATGAAGATGTCCATTTTATTTCAACCTTCGGACCTTTATACGGACTCGAATGTCATCGTCATCGACGCCATTTTGGTACACGGTCGCTGGATGTGTGTAATGTGTATTTATTTCTGAAGTTTAGATGACTTCTTATCATTTTAAATCCTTTGTGCGTGAATAAAAATCTAACGGCGTATCAAGTATTTGGGGTTTGTTTGAAATTCGATTAATTTTAATTATAAAGCGTTTAAATTCCCTTTATTTATTTAAATAAAACGTTACTAAAAATTCTGCATCACATGATTGTACCCAGTACCTACGCAAGAGTTTAATTTACTTTTGTTATAATGAAATTGAGAATAATTGAGTGCTTGTGCCCCATCGATCCGTTTGTAATGAAATGTCACGGAATCATCTGTAAATATCCATGTGAGTTTTAACAATAAACTTTTGTAGCCTTCGCGTGTAAATATGACATTGAGAAAATACCGCAGCTGCCCTTATCCAATAGTGCAATAAACGATCTCTATAATAAATGTGTCTTTCTCTAGGGCAATATAAGATATTCTGCGGTGCTTCTAAACTAGTTCAAATATACAAAACTCTTATTGTATTTCAATGGATGTAATCGTAGTCGTGAGATTTTTTATCGTGTCCGCAGCACTATGGTGGGAGGTCGTCTATTGCGTTAAAGTTAATGTGGACAGGTTAACTGTTTCCATTAGTTACTACAGTCTATTTCAGCTAAGATGATCCCGGTGACAGTTTGCCTTCGAAGGAAAATCGACTCTATTCTAAAGTATGTAATCATAAAAATTCACGGAATCCCCACGGAAAATCATAAAAACACATATTGGAACTTATTGCCTTGAAATAAAGTTTAATTCCGTATAAGAAGTACATCTGTCACAGGGATCATCTTCGCTGACTATTAATCAAATCAAGAGAATGTTTGGTTATTGTTACAAAACTGTTTTCTTCTTATGGAAATTGAGCTACTTTTGTGAACAGCTGTTTGGGATCAAAATTTACCTTTTTTTATTATAATAAATGTTTGTTTTAGGCTTATAAATACTCTTTAATAGCTGGATGGATATAGTTAATCTGTCCTCTAAATTTATTTAAAATAGTTCCGTGGTAAACTAGAAAAAGTGGTTACCTATTTATAATATATGTTTTTTTGTTCTTCAATGTGGTGTCGTTGGTTTTCACACTGGCCACGGAACTAAAGGGAAAGTCCTTCTCTGAGGCGGAGTGTGGAAAAAGATTAAATCAATCTTGGATATTTCAGGCGGTATCTACAAACATCGCATGTATTTCTCACTGAATTTTAAAGACTGTGTAATCTGGCCTCCACATGGAACAAGCAGGGCTTAGTTAAGTGAGAAAATTGTCAGTCTATTTAATTTATTTAAAATTACAATTCGGCTTCAATATTTCTTTTCTATATATTTTTTTTCTTTATCTCTATGTGTTTTTCTCTATTTTTAAACTTTTTTTCTTTACTCTGCTCCGCCTCAGCGTAAGCTCTAAAGGTGCATTGTAAAGTCCGGCTCTTGTAGTGCCAACAGCCGCGGGATTCTCGTCCTTATTGAAGGTACGGAAGGTTGTATTTTATATGTAGGTAGGTATTTTCCCTTTTTGAAATGCTTTGTATTATATAGATGGAATCGGACATATTCTTATATTGAAGAAATTTTATTAAATTACTTAATATGAGTCTTTGGTGTTTTCAATTTTCCCTAATTTCCCGAAAAATTGTCGTTACCTGTACGTGAAGTACCTAATTAGGTGGTAGAGTCGTTATATTATTGTAATTGATTGAAGATTCATAAGCGCTTCGATGAAACCTATTTAAATAAAGATTATTTTAATATCTTAATTGAGATTGGACAGGCCAATTAGGTATTACGAATGTTTTTTAGGTGGTGCCAAGGATGAAACTGCATGGTTTACAGGGTCTGCATTTATAAGATCAGACAGAAGTTGCTACTATGCCAAATTGTCAAGGGTTCGATCCCTAGGCCGTGCATGCATTTGTGTGCATGAAATTGGTATTTTTGTAATAAGAAGTTCCCACTTCCCGTTCAGGAACTTAGCTTAAAAACCTTTATTAGAGAAAGTTATTTAGGAAAATGAATTTTGACGTTAAAATTTCACTTGAATTAACACGATATGCAGCGAACCGCTGGAACGTAATTTGATTGACCTAGTTTCTAGATTAGAACATCAGCTCACCTATAGGTCTGGGTATGTTTGACGGCGGCAGGATATCGATTCGGAGTAGCTCTAGCTCGGTGGGTGATTTATGTCCTAGATAGAGATAAAGCGCAGTTGGGGAGGGTATATTGTTTTAAAGGCAGTCAACGCATCTGCGATCCTTGTGGAGTTGTTGATGTCCATGGGCTGCGATGATTGCTCTCTAATAGTGACCGTCTTGCTTGTTTGCCTCCCTCTTACATAAAAAATATGGTGCCCCCGAACTCACTGCTCAACGTGATCTAGAAGGACCTGCGTTTTAGTGGGTAATTTGATGTATTTGTGGGAGTCCAACATAATCCTCAGTCCCTCCATGGCAGGGGGTACCTACGTAGTTATGCGAAAAGGTACCGAGGTATTTTCTCCCTCGAGATAAAGGGAGTATCTCTGTTTGTGGTGGTGATCAGTTACGATTAGGCCTACCAAGGATGGTATACAGAAAAGGCAAAACATTTAACTAATTTTGGTAAGTTGAAGAGTTTCCTGAGAGTAAATTCTTATACAAGTATTTGTGATTAAAATGGCATTAGTGTTGCAAAAATTGCTTTAGATAGCATGGAGATCTTTTATTTTGAGCGCTATGCGGCGCAAAAAGGAAATGCCATTAACCTGAATATTTTAGCATTCAGAAAATTATGGAAATTTCTGCCTTTTTTACTAACATCATTATAGTCTAAGATCCCAGAGCCCCCAGACCTACGTCATTTTAGCAAAGCTGAAATTTTGAGGATTGTTAGTATAATGTGTTAT